>BLKM01000880.1:700663-869471 GCA_013340265.1 Coptotermes formosanus | reverse complement strand
GCCACTTTTTCCCCCGGCAACCCCCCCCCCCCCCCCCCCCCCCCACTCACTGAACAGGATAAGGCTAGGTGGGCAGCTGAGCCACTAGATGCTTTGCAGACAATAAAAATGTCTTGCTGCTGCCACATATCAAGTTATGGTTCCTCAGTTGTGCAGCCAATAGCCTAGTCACCACCTATTTAAATTCAAAATCATTTTACAGGTCTTTAATATTAAAAAAAATTATAATTACAGTGCATTTGTGCAACACATGAGTGCCAAAGAGTGCTTACCATTTCAAGAAAAGTTACAGCTACTTTGAAATGCCATAAATTTCATTACTTCACTTATTTCTCAGTCTGTAGGAGAACACTGTCTTTCTATCCCTACATTTTTAACTTATTTCAAATTCACATACTACATTACTCTGAACAAGCAAATGGTTCTTGTGAAACACATTACAAGTTAAAACAAAATTTTATGTCACTCTAACATTCAGTTTCACAAATGCACTGCTTAATAACTGTTAGATGGGAATCACAGAGCTTTAAAATAAAAAATGCTATGCCTTCCAGGCAACACAAAGACTTGTTTCACTAAATTACATTCTGCCCACACAGTGACTCCCCTATCCAAATGTGGTCATTTGCCAGTGCCTTGTCCAGCCTACCTCATATGACAAAGATCTGATACTAACACACTATTGCAAGAAAATATTTATTGCCAGAACATGCTTTGGGCGCAAAACTTTTTTCTCTCCCATGTACGATGCATTTAGCTTCATTCTGGGATTTCTTGGACATATACACATTGTCTGTTAATCACTTCTATACCACAAAATACTTCCACCTGCTAGAACACTGCTAAAATGGCTGGACTGGAAGGTAAGCTCACTGCAGAGATGCAAAGAGTGGAAATGTTAATTACTGTTCTATCACCTAATATTATGCTAACAAACTAACTTTTACTTATCCCTACACCATCTCTCAGACTACAGCACTACAAGCCTTTAACAAATGGATGCTCCAAAGCCTCTGATGCTGTAATCCTTGTTTCAGGATTCAAATCCAGAAGTCGTTCCAGAAGATGATATGCAGAGCTTGGATATTCAGCCTCTGAATTACCATTGGTGTCTTTTGATGATTGTGGCAATTTGTAAGTATCATTAGGTGAAAGGCAAAGGCAACCATCTACATCATCTATCACCTGCATGCACTCTGAACAAACAGGAGCTCCTGGAGGTATGCCTGGTCTTCCTGCCTTTCGATGACGACGCAAACGCTCACAAAGCTTCCTTAGATTCATTGCTTTCTTTTCCACACTGCATGTTACCAAACGACCTGAATCAAATAAAAATAACACTCAAAAAAAGTACTTCCAATTGTGCAGAGGAATTTACACAAATGGTGATACCCAAAGAAATCCTGGTTATTGCAGGACAAGTGCCTGTTACGAACAAGCAGTGGAATCTACTTTAGTTTTCCCACATTTCGTGAAATTTGATATTTAACCCTTTAAAGATGAAGCATATCTGTTTTATATAAGGACTCAGTGCGTACCGCGCTGTAAACACTCTCCACTTCGGTTATAAAATCCAGTCTCTTAATGTTTTATAAGGCAAAAGTTGCTGTTTGTTCTGAGATCCATACAAAACACATAAACGCAATGTGGGCACCACGTAGAATTTTTTAATGTTAAACCTGGTGGTATGTAAAGTTACTGCTAGGCTTTAAAAGGTTAATGAATATTCTTTGTGGTCCCAGCCAAAGCCCTATATAAACAATGTATTATTTTTCTGCAGTCAGTAAATTTCAATTTAGTAAAAATCCACTTTCAGTATAAGACATATTTTTCATTTCGGGACTTGTGCACCAATTTCATGCATTTGTGGTTGAAATAAAAATCAAGAGTCATATTTTCTCTGTGAACACATACAGTGAATAACTTTATTTCCACACTTAATTACCTTCATTGTCATTCTCACTGCAGATTTCTTCAGCACATGCACATGTTTCTCTTATTTTCCTCTCACTTCAAACAAGTAGTTGCCTATAACTTTAGACACTAAATTATTATTACAGCTAAAGAACTTCCTAAAAATTATTCCTTAATGCTAATTCAGCCACCTCCTGTATTTATGTTAGCTATCCAACACCATATGTCAATCTTTGTCCTTCACCCCCTATCCACATACATACACACACTTTTTAAACCAGCTGCCCAAAATGGTAATGGCCTCATGTATTCATTTCTAGTACTGACATGGTGGCCATTCTTTTCATTATAAGCATTAATTAGCAGAGTTGCTCACCTAAATTAAGAGCAAGTTTCTTTACACTCTCTGTACCAAATACTGTCATGATCTCCGCCAAGGCACTAAGATCATCGGGCGAACGGAAGAAAGGATAACAGCCACTCAGAATGCACAGCAGGATGATTCCAGCAGCCCACATGTCAACAGCTGTAAATACAGTCTAACATCAGGCTTGCCACACTTCATACGCTTACTGCAAATAAGTCCTCAGACAAACATAACACATTCTGATGTGGGTTGATTTACAAAGAACCCACAACCATGCCACCCTTTCTGGTTTATTTGGTTACTTTACTATGTAGTCAGTTACGTTATGTAGCAATGAAATTGAAATAGCTTGCTGCCTCTTATTCCAGATCCAGAAATTTTCTTGGACTGCTTATATCTGGAAGATAGAGGCAGACAGATTCTCCAATATTTCACTTATTCTTCACCAGTCTACACGGCATCAAATCCCAGGTGACGTGAATCTTCACCAACAGCACTGGTAGAACCTCATATCTTGTAACATTACCTGTTGTCTGAAGAGGATATTTCAGCAGTACTTCAGGGGGGCGAAAGCCTGGTGTCCCCGCTCTTGGAGCTGCCTGTGCTTTGCGAACCATACAGACAGAACAAACTTGTGGCTTGCCATAACAGTGGCATTGCTGGGTCACTGGAGTCTTAGAATGAATCTGAGTCATGGCTGATGGCTTTGAAAACACAAGATTTTTTTGTCTTTGTTGGTGTTGCGTTGACAATGGTTGACTCACTACCTGAGATTTCACCTGAAACAGTGCAATTCAAACATGGAAAACAAAATACAGGACAATATAATTAACCAACTAACCTACTCCATGGACAAAAATCCTGTTTCACGTTCTAATAACTGTTCAGCTGGACAAGAAAGTCACCACCTTTCAAGGGACCTGAAATTTAATTGCTGTGTCCACTGGTTCCTCTCCTGAGGCACATGAATGCTGTCCACATTATCCCACATTATTTCTTTAAGATCCTTTTTAATATTCTTCCATCTATGCCTAGATCCTCCAAACCAGACCCTTCCTTTCAGGTTTTTCAACCAAAACTTTGTATGGATTTCGCATGCTTCCCATATGTGTGACATGCCCAACCCATCTCCTTGTCCTTGATTTCATTAACTGATGAAGATACAAATTATCTTCATCATTATGCAATGCAATTTTCTCAAGCCTTCTGTCACCTCAGCCCATTTAGTTACAAACACTCTCCTCAACACCACTTCTCAATCAACCTCAATCTAAAAGCTGCAACAGGCCTCATACAGAAATTACTTGTAAAACCTTATATTAAAACAAAAACAGTAGTCTGTAAGGGAAAGAGTTAGAGAGATACATGGTCATGTTAGATAAGAGACAAATACAACAGGTACAGAAATTTAAATACAAATACAGTATTTAGGAAATTTAATGATCCTAGATACTGAGGAAGATTTGGAAAATACCAGACAAAAATTTATAAGCACAAAGTACAATAATCCATCACCAGCCATGGAAAAACATTGCACTTAATGGGATACTGACAGTTAGGCAAACAGTGGCCACTGACAGATTCCTAAGAGCTAAATCCATGATAATGACACCAGCACTAATAACAACAACGGATATGCTCACCCTCTTTCTGTGTCACTGATTTTTTCCATGTGTACACAAATAAAAAATTAAGAACAGAGAGTGATTGCCTAAGAACTATACATCATTTGTGATACACGGGCTGCAATATTCAACTACACTTGAAGAGCACTTTATCACTTCTAGATGTTTAGATGCAAACAATACAAACACAAAACTAATACAAATTCCGGTATAATTTTAACCTATTTTATTTGGTAATATCATATACTGATATTGTTTTCCTTTATAGTGTACCACTTACCATTTACTATCAACAGTATGCTTTAATACCATATATTTTCATTGTATAATGGTACTCCATGAAAATGGCTAATGCCCATAGCCAAAACATGTTGGAGTAATAACCTTATATATGTTAACTAGTGCAATTAGTCGGTAATAAAGATAATTTAGGGTTCACGCGTGTGTGTGTGTCTGTGTGCGCGCGCACGTGTGCATGTGTGTGCATGCATGCATGCATGTATGTATGTATGTATGTATGTGTATATACATATATGTTGCATGGAAAATGTATAATATCAAGTTTATAAATGTTATGGTTAGAAAAGCTGAGAGTAGATGAAGAAAAATATATATTTGAAAACTGCAGTTGGAAAACCACAGATGGCAAGAAATTACTGTATTGCTGGAATAATTTACAACACACTTTGCAAAATAATGTCCAGGAGGATACATTTAAAATTGTACCAAACAGGACTAAACCAGTAGTAAAAACAAATGACATATTAGAAACCATAACATTAACTTGTGTGTGTTTTTCTCCCTCTTCTACTTGTATGTAGATTGATATGCATGATTTGAAGGAAACATATGAGAAGCATGAGTGACAATACAGTTGAATAAATTTCTAAAAGTAGAAAGCGAATAAACAAGTACTTGGGTAAAGAGGTGACCAAGCACAGCACAAAATTGTACCCTTACAGAAGAGCAGTAACACACTAAAAACAAAGCTTTTAGACTGCTATAGGAAAAAAAACTGCATAATCTGTGAACAGAAAAAGAAAAATAGCCCAAGATTTATACAAAAGCCAGCAATGTAATAAGACACAATGTACAGTGTTGTCTTAAATCCACAATACATTCTAACTGGTCTTTATGGCATGAAACAAACTCCAAACCCACTGACAATGGCAACCATATATAAATCAATTGCACCTGTGAATTTTGCACCCGTATAAAGCTGGGTCCACTAGGTGTCTGAGGAGCCAAAGTCTGAAATTTAGGTCCCTCTGAATGGATGTTGCTGGGGAACTTTGCAGACCCAGCTGAGAACAGCTTCTTCTTGATGGCATTGTGTGTCACGCAAATGTGACTTGCTTGCCGTGGGGAGCAAAGTCCCTCATTTTGCAGCACCTTGCGTCTTGGGGTCTTTCTGCCGTGTGGTGGGGTGTTCTCATTTTTCATGTGACAAACCTGGCAATAGAAAATAATACCCTTATTACATGAGGTTTTCACAGTAATGGAGATCCGTAGTGTGGTCTTCTGGGTTACAACAGCATGTAGTCTGGTAGGTAGGTACAAGTGCTTTACAGTAATACTGGTAATACTCTCACCACACTGCATTATATCACAACCCCAGACCACTACATAACTAATTTGTTTCCTGTCAAAGAGCACTATATTATTTTAACCAATGCACATCTCTACATTAAATTATTGCAGGAGTTTATCAATTTTCTTTGTTTCATCTAATATGTACAGGCTATGGAAGACAGAAACAGAATGCTTTTACTCCATGTAGGATTCCCAGAATATGTTATGATTTTGCTACCTTACGTACACTGATGTTCATTTGAGCTTTGTACTTATTATGATGGGACCCAGTTTCTTCAAAAACTGACTGATGGGATGCAAAATGAAAATGGTTGCAACTGACTGTCTTAAGTAGACCAGAGTGCAAAAAATTAAGTTATGACTTTGCTTCCTATTTGCAATCTGCCCAAAGCAGCACTTATTTTGATTATGTGACATAAAACTGCCAGCCAAATATGTGTGCTGTTTAGTGTAAAATGTATAATCATCCTCACTGCAAATTATCCTCTGAATGAGAGATGCATAGACCATAACCTCCATAAAGAAAGCATAACAAAATGCAGCGCACCTGCTTTTAAACCAAAATATACAAGAATTTGTACACAGTATTAATGCAGATTGTAACATGGACAAAATATATAATGTTAATTTCTACTTTGTGTAAGCCTTAAGGTTCCTATAATAATTCTTTCTGGTGTCACCAAGATTTTCTATGCATCATCTACACAAGCATTATACTCACCTTATTCCTTGAAGGAGATAAGCCCAGTGTATGACTGTCATTCTCAGGAGCACAATTCCTAAAGTTCTCTCTCGTCTCAGAAAACCTGTGGGCAAGTGGTGCCTCATTCCGGGAAATGTTCAGTATACTATCATTTGTCCGTGGCTGAAGAGCCATTCTCTTACACTTCTGCACAACTGGAGTGTCCACTTGTTTAGAAATGCTCAAGTGACTGTTGTCCTAACAAAACAGAAAATTTAAACCATGTTAATATAAACCCCTAGCAACTAACACCTGAAATTAATGAAATTTTAAAGATATAAGAGAAATTCATACTGTATTGTAACAGAACATTTTCATGTTACGTATGCTATGAGATTTCTGGACCCAGCATCATCCACTCTAAAAAACACATACAAAACCATCTTTCTTGTTAAAGCCCTTTGTACTAATAGTTGGTTTGCAGGTTATCTGATGTCGATGATGAAGAAGATGGACTTCATGTTGTGGCCACTTTACCCATAAGGAAAACCACCCAGTAAACATTGAAGAGTAAAGTTTGTGGCCCATGGACAGTCTGGACTAGACAGAAAACTGAACTGTTTTTATCCAATCCATAAAAAGGTTCCATTATTACACCAGCTATATCATGCCTGACAAAATACAACCAACCACAACTGAGTAGTCATGTATAAATACCTGGGAACAGTATGTTGGAAACATTTTTATGCTACCATGACAAGAGAAAAAATAAGGGCAAAATTAGACTGAAAATGTAGGATTTTTCAAGCTAAACATGGCAACACTTCAGAATAATAGCTTGATCCAAGACAGGAAACTACAGAGTCAAATTAATGCTTAACATTTATTACAGGACAAAGAATTTGATCACTAAAATTATGAAGACCAACATCATTAAATGAGACCCTGCATCTATATTTACCTCTTCACGCTTTCGTTTATGTGACTGTAATGTTGTTTCTGATGGAGTGTCAGTCACTGGAAAATCAGCAGACACGCACTGGGCTAGACCAAAGTCAACCAATAGAAATCTATAACAGTAACAGTTTATAAGAACAACATAATCATCTACGTGGCATATACAGAATTATGCAAGGTCTGTAAATGGAAATTTTTGTTGACTACAAAATAAGAACATGGTATCTATGAAAAACTTCTTTTTTAGTTTTCATCTGATGACAGTAACTAATAAATCACTGGACCTAGGCACGTGAAATTTGGTAAGGAGACAGATCAAAAACATACACACCCATCATGCATAAAATGCTGCCTGTAAGTCAACAAATACAGGTATGGAATTTACAAAAACTTTGAGATTATATCATATAAATTTAACACACACAGCATCTGTACTTAATTAGCTCTTCATAAAAATAAAATAAAACAATAGTACTAGCACCAAAACTTGAGTAAAACTAGAAATCTGCGCAATAGGAAAGTAGGCTTTGTGAGTCCTAATAAAAAACTCCTTGTTTTGTGTTTGTACACTTTAATTTCCAAGTGCACATATCAGAAAGATTAGTGACCTGCAAGTGCCACAGTGCACTGTAAAGGCATTTTGACACACAAAGGAGCAGGTCATTTAAATACCCACATGAGTTACAATCTCGCTAGAGTAAACTAGCTACAAGTTCTCAAATTTGTTGCAATACAAATATCTGTTTCCCAGGCTTCCACTGGCAAATATGAGAGACAGAGAAGCAATAAACTGCACTCCTTTGATGAATGTGTCAAAAGGAAAAGTACCACGGCTTACTTCTTATTTTCACGATCATAAAGGAAGTTGCTAGGCTTGATGTCTCGGTGAATGATGTTGAAAGAGTGAACTCTACGTAGTGCAATAAACAAATTCAGCATATAATCCCGTGTCTCTGCTATGCTCATGTCTTGTACATAGTCCTATAATACAAATGTAACAAGACATATCAGATGATTTCAGTCAATTGCACACAACCCACACATAGCATGAGCAAACCAATACTTTACAGCTCCGGCAAAAAGCCAACTTTGTATTTGTATGTTAGGAATTAAAACAACTTTAATATATAAATGTGTAGAACATAATGTGCAATCAGTATCTGTTTAAAACCCAAATTATGGCCTGCAGAAACTTCAATGCAGCCAACTGAATATGCCACTGACAATCATAAATGTCCAGTTGCCCCAGACCAGAACCCTTCTTGAGAAACAGAGTCACTCATTTATTCTAGACATTCTCCATATTTCACGGAAGCTGAAAGAACACCACTATGTTTACAAGAGCCCACCACAGGCCCTTTTCCTGATCCACAGTCCACAGTCGATAGTTCCCAGCATATTTAAGATCAATTTTAATAATATTCTTGGTCTTCAAAGTGTTCTTTTCAGTTCTTCAGGCTAACATTCTGCACACACTTCTCACCTAAAGGTAAGGTATAGCTATGCCATTAGAGAGGCCTGGACAGGTCCTTCGGGTTCCAGGAGGTTGAGGCTCCCAGATTTCCAGGCAATCGACATGTGAAAGTGGAAAGGTTGTCAGCCCCATGCACTGGCCGCGCTTACCCCCCAGGAAATACTCCTGGTACTCATTTCTGTTAGAGGCTGAGTTGACCCCAGGGCCCTAGTGCAGCCACAAGGATTATGTCAATAAAAAATTCCAATGACACTATCAGGAATTGAACCCATGACCTTCTTGCTTGTAGCGCAGTGCCTCAACCAACTGCGTCACCATGTGCCCCACACTTCTCAGCTCCCTAGGCAATTGGACCATTCATAAAATATTCACTGAAAAGTAAAAATTACAGCAATCCTCATTAAGCAATTTTCTTCATTCCTGTCACTTTTTCCTCCATATACCAAAATATTCTCTTCAGTACCAAACACAAACTCTCTTCCTATGGTTTTTAAGAATAAATTTCTGCTGTTCCCTTTGCATAACCTCCAAACTCCAGCACAAACATTAGCAGTATCCTTTGAAATAAAGCTTACAAATCTGTTTCCCATACACACAGAAGCATATAACATGTTACACTCCAATAGACAAGTGAATTACGGTATTTACATATCGATAACAACTTACACTAAATCTCTTGTGAGAAAGATATGGCATGATGAACACCACAGCGTCATCTTGGCGTAAACATAAGTCAATACCAATCACATTGTCTGAGCCCCTGAAACAGTGTATGAAGTTAGAGATTATGTAATATACAGTCAAACTCAGTTATAACGTCATGAAAGGGACTGAATATTTTGTGTCGTTACGAACAAGTGCTGTTATAACCCAGGAGTGTACTGTTATGGTTAGCAGTGAGGAATTAATTTGTACCAACGAATATATGACACTATAGATGTGGTGTCGTATAAACCAATGTCATTATAACTGGGTTTGACTGTATATTATTAATGCAGAATATGGCAAATATACAGATACAGTTGATATTTTAAGGATCCAAGATAAACCCAAAATAAATCTAATTTTAACCTCATCAGGCACTCAAAAGTTGACAGATTCATTACAACATGCACAAATTTCCCAGTACTTAAAAAAAAAGGCCTTAAGTGGTTTTTTCTTCATGGTTACAGTACTCCACGTGTGAAATAACACTATGAATTGCTCCCTGCAGCACCTCACATGGAACAGTTGCCATCTCCTCCTGAATGGTTTCACTACGTTATAATTTAACCTTTATGGAAATAGTTATACAAGTTAGGTTGCGTTAGGAAATCAAATCCTATCACTACTTTGGTTTCTGCACACCTACGAAATATGTAGAGGCTGAAGGAACAAAAACAAATTTGAAGACAGGATTTTGCTGCAAAAAAAAAGTGTACAACTGGCTTCATTTAAAATCCTAATTTGTATGATTTTTAGCATCTAATAGCATTTCTATGCTTCCTTGTCTGAATGTTCTCTACCTGTGTTTAAACAGCACATAACTCGATCAACACTGGTATGCTCTAGCAACTACAGTATAACTCCAATTATCCAGACATTGTTTATCGCCAATTATCTGGGTCAGTTTGGCCCTTTGGGTAACTTTGTTGAGAATTCTATAAAACTAATTTGCCTTGAAATTACTAGTTATCAGATCAAGTACAGCACTGTGAAGTGTTCTGGCTGTCTGGAACTTCAAATCAGGTGCAGTTAAAAGGTTTAGACACAGGTATGCAGTGTAAATAGTAACAGTTGAAGCAGTTCCCAAATTAGACAGGGAATGCCCAAATTCCAAATATAGTGATGTTTTATTGTACGTAAATAAATATATGGCCTAAAAATAGCCATTTGTAGAAATTCTTTTCCACTTTAAACTGCCAATGTAGCCTATTTTCAAAGAAAAATCCAGTTATCCAGATTTTCTGCATATCCGGACGGCTCACGGTCCCAATTAATCCAGATGATTGGAGTTATAATGTATTCCCAAAACACTGCTTTAAATACTGGTACCAAACTTTTGTCCTCTGAAAATGCTGAAGGCAACATATTCCTCCAAAATGTTGCTCTCTACCAACGCACACAATGTCACATTCCATACGACAGTAATTTACATGAGATGCTCTTAAAGCACACAAGGAGTATAACAGGTTTCAAAAAGCTCATGCAGCAATGCGCCATTATTACTTACCCTATATCCTGCAAACACTGCAATTCCCGTTCAGTACGTGATGGCAGCGTTGTTGGTACCAAATGTTTTATAGCAAACTGCCGAGCACCATGCTTACTATTTGGACTAATATTCTTCAGTGTGCCAAGAAACACAGTGCTAAATGTGCCTTCTCCTACTTTCCGATGCACATGGAACTGTTCTGCTAGTATAGGCAACTTCATTAACAGATAATTTATGTGATTCTGATCACCTGCAAATAATGTATTAAGAGAGTCATAAATCCCTTAAATAACAATGCTGTACATAAAATTGAAGCCCTCACTAAACTCCCATTGTTTAATGTTTGGATTAGCAAGTCCAAACAGCTTATTGTAGAATTTTCAAAATAAAAGTCTTGTATAAGTAAATCTTACGTTCAACTTCACCATTGTGTCCTGCTGTTTCCCCCACAGATAATGCATTTGTACGAGGAACACGCTCGGTTGAATCCACCCAAGATTTCTGGGGATTGCGGTCAACATTGCCTTGTGTTTTGTTGCAGAAGTTCTTGTCTCCTTGAGTTGTCCCACTGTCTACAGATGGCGATTTGTGTACAGTAGGAGCATAACAATGTTTAAATTCTTCACGAGATGCTGTATCCATAATTTCCATCTTGTCATATTATAAGCGTCTGTAACGAGAACAAAAATTTTTTTAAATTACTTCAAACAAAACATTCTACAGCCGACACTATTTGAAATTTTACACAAATCTGTGTTTTTAGATGAGATCATATCAGATCTTATACTTCATCAGACGCATTCTATATTCATCCCTAAATTCTAAATAAAAACGTTGCCTTCAAA
The DNA here is from genome assembly GCA_013340265.1 of Coptotermes formosanus. Classification (NCBI taxonomy): domain Eukaryota; kingdom Metazoa; phylum Arthropoda; class Insecta; order Blattodea; family Rhinotermitidae; genus Coptotermes; species Coptotermes formosanus. Next base: position 857,820 of record BLKM01000880.1, on the reverse strand, counting down.
TTACCGCCGATGACTAGAAATCTGGAATTTTTGGTTGCTGTGTTTTACAGTCCACCCTTTTTGTTTACGTATTCTGAAAGAACGCGCGTAAATGGCCATTACCAACATTCCAGTTCGAATTAATATTTACTCATCCTCACCACGGAAATACGTTTCACGTCAGAACGTAAACTTTGGAGTAATAAAGACACACGTTTCGAATGATATATAATACAATGTTCGACTGATGCATTCTGATCTACAAATACGTCCATCAGATTACGCAATCTGACACACAAGAGCCAGTTAGCAATGCCGGCTACAGTAACAACGAAGGCGTTGTATGTGGCGGTATAGTTCTACGTTTCCACGGATTTTCCAATTGTGTAAATACAAAACATCTGTACAGGTATTCAACTGTGATAACGAACACCAACAACATTATTATGGGCGACATATCGAACACACGATCTCGATTAGAGAACATGGTGGAATAGTGTAGCGAGAGAGGTGCTGAAAAGATTTGAAATGCGTTTTTTTGTAGCTTAGATTTAAAACTGACATCTGAGTACAATGAATAGTGAAGTGGAATTTCACATTCGACAGAATTATCAATGGGTGAAACTGCCAGTGACTGTCAAACAGGTAAGCAGTATTTAAAGATTCCATCCTCGTGACAGCTCGCATCTTAGTTTCACGTCAAGGTGGCCAGTATCTTGTATGTCATTAATAGGAAAATTGCTTGTGTAAGATGTTCTGTCATCCAGAAGAAGACGTTTTAAAACGAGCATGTGTTTAAATATACTGATTACGATCATGACGTTTGTCCGTGGTTTTGCTATGTAAGGAGGAAGGCGCAAATTTTCTGAGACGGTAACTTGTTGTTCACTCCCCCTCCCTTCCTGGCACCCTGAAGATATAAAATCAAGGTGTTAGTTTGTACTCATTTGCTAATCGATTGCTGAACAGAACACCCTTAAACCAATAAGTAAAGCTCACTGTATAACCTGTTATGAAGGCACAGGGGGAGTAGAGGTATAGCTCTCCTTTTTCTTTGACCTCGGCATTATATTGGTTCTGATTGGTTAACGCCGCGCCCTGGCCACTTTAGCCCTGCGAATGACCCAATACCCATTGTATAGGTGGTTGGGTGGGCGCCAGGGCTGCCATGGATGGGTGCAGAAAATTCGCGTCTACCGGGATTCGATCCCTGGACCGCCGAGCCCGCCCTTAAAGCACATTTATGCCAGAACTTGAAACTGTGTTTATATTTGCGTCAGGTTTCCAACGAATGTGTTTTCACATGGCTATGATGTCGATGTTAGTTTAGATTTCAGTATTTGTGAGAATGGTAACTGCACTATTCTTTGTTGGTGCTGGATACTCTCTTCTGGGATGTGATACTGTGTACTGTGATAGATGGGTGTCAATGGTTATGAGAAACCTGCTGCAGGTTGCACCACTCCTAGTGGCTTGCTCCAGTCTTTTCCAATGGGAAGGTGTGGCCCTTTTGATGGCAACAGTATGTCATTCATTGTGCACTATTCCCTTTGGCTTACAGACTGTTTTTTCCCATGTAGTTTATTCCATTGCCCTGAAGTTTGAGGCAGCAGGTTTCTCTGAAATGTCAGTATGTATTTATCAGATTGCATTTTGTCACATTCTAGAAGTCAGTAATCTAGATTATAACATTTCTTCTTTATCTTTACAGTTTGGTGAGTCATTTATTGATTCTGCAAGGTGTACATAGTTCTTGACAGACCAAGTTACATTATGTTAGTTTGAGGCCTGTCGAGTTGGAGTCGGAGTAGGAAGGAATTTTGGGTGGAGTCGGAGTCAGTAAAAATGTACTGACTCCGACTCTGACCTCAATATAAAATCCTAAATAGATACTAGCTACAATAACCATTAGGCTTATACTTTAATATGGGTTATAAGTCTAAAAAGTAACCTGATAATTCACGTGGTGTTGATGAAATGTCTTATGATACCATTTACTGTTTTAGTAGGTTTACCATGATTAATATCTATTGAGCTTTTATGAAGGAGTCAGAGATTTAAAAATTGAGGTGTCAAGAGTCAGAGGTTTTATGTACTGACTGCACAGCCCTGATTAGTTCATAATTTTTGTCAGGTCAAGTTACAATACATTAGGTTAGTTTAATCTCATTACTTTGTTTTGTATGTGTCATAGTAATCGTAAACCTAACATGAATTCTTCAAGAAGTACATATTTTTGCCAGGTTGCTACATAAGTTAGTTGAGACTTTCTGTCAGTTTAAGTTGTATTACAGTATGTTTAATCTCATTGCTGTATTTGTGTGTGTTGTAGTAATCTTAACCCAGTTACATGTCATGGAAGCATAGTGTGATGTGGAGGCATGCTGAAGATGCTCAAGCTGCTGATCACAATATATGTTTTTTTAATTTATTTCAGAGTTTGGGTAATTCACAAAAGGAGTATGAAAAGTGTATTGTGAACTTCAGCATAAAGAATCAGCTGAGATACCGAGGGAATCTTGTGAGATTTGTACGCAAAGATGAACGGCGATACTATGAAGATCTACTGGCTTACAGCAAAGAGAATCTCATGCTATATCCTTACCATTTGTCTGATGTTGTAGTGAAGGGTCTGCGCGTAACACCATTTCAGTATTACATCTCTATGATGGAAAATATAATGGAGCAGGAGAAAAGCTATGACTCGCTGCCAAACTTCACTGCTGCTGATTGTAATTTGGCTTTCTTCTTTAGATTAAACTTCTGTGTATTTTACCTTTCCTGTCTAACCAAATTTTACTGAACACATTGATGTGGCAGTAGTGCTTGTGTTTAGGAGGTGTCAGGATGTAATGTGGGTCATATCATCAGCAATTGTAACTGAGGTTTTTTTCATGTTTTTCTTCACTCCCTTCAGACAAATGCCATCCCATGACTGCTTCCATTCAAGTCCTTTCCATTTCATTATTTACTCCGCATTTTGAATTTAGTGCCATATGTTCAGAAATGCTGAGAGAAGCATAAAATAGATTATAAAAAAATTAGCTGCATTTTTGTAGTACAGCATTCTTCTGGTTAACTGTTATTCATCCACTCAACATATTCCCTGCTATAATGATACGGTATCCATCCAGTTAACTGTTATTCATCCGCTCAACATATTCAATGCTAGAATGATCTGACTGCTTTATGGTATTTTTGTAAACACTAAACATTTTCAAATTGCTAAGACCACAGCCAGAAGAACACTTTTAGACTTTGACCATGACCCAGCTCTTCAAATCACTGTGTTTTACCTCCTCCCTCTTATGCACAAATATCCTCTTCAGCATCCTGTTGTAGAACACTTCCAGACCCTGTTCTTCCTTTAATGTGAGAGACCAAGTTTCACGCCCACATAAAGCAACAGGCGAAACTATAGGTCCATGAAAAACGAAAACCTGCTCACATAATTTTTTTGTGTACCATACTTCCTAAAATTTGTCTGAGGATGAATAGTCCAGTCGCAAATGGGAGCAAATCCTGGCTGCCAACAAAATATGTGCGTAATGCTTAATGGTTAGAGATAAAGGTAAGTCAGATGGAGAGGAAAGGCAACAAAACTGAAAATAGGTGCTGTTCAGTAGTAGTACTGTAGTATATAACTACAGATTTATGGCCTGACACCTTAGCTGAAGGAACAGGAATTTGCAGCTTCTGTCTGGCTGATAGCTGGACATGTCAAGTGGTACAGGTACTTCATCAGAGCAGCAGCGTGGTCAAAGTATGTGGTATGCAGGAATCATCATATTGAAAATGATTCAGTTCAGAGAAGGTCATTATGACCAACATGGAAGTCATTATAGTTTACGAGTTGTTTCACTTTAAATGTTGCTGTTTGTTAACAGAAAATAGACAAGCAGAAAATGGTGTTGTAAAATTTGAAGTCAAGAAGACATATAAACAAGATTTGGATATTGTGGTTTTCAGGTCTAAGGTTATTGGGTATTGGTCGCAATGAGTATATAGACTTGATGAATCAGTGTCGCTCTGGTCGCAAACTTTTCCGACGAAAAAATGTGAGGGATCTCCTCCCACCGAAGCCAGCAGGAGTGAATGTAGAACCGTGGTGGAATGTTGAAGTGGGGTGTGTAATTGAGGAAGATATCAAGGTGTGTACATTGTCTTATGACCATTTTTGAAGTTGCCATGCATATTTTCCTTGAAATATTATCAGTCTTCGGTTTTGACCTAATGTGTCATCTGCTTTCAGATGTCTTTCCACTCTGCTTGTTAGAATAAGTTTTATTTAGATAGTGGGGGGGTTCCATACATTACTGTTTTCCACATGTAACAGTAATAAATTTTTTCTATTGGCATATTTGTGTAGTAAAGTACACATCTTTTGTCACTATTTTGAGCTGTCACAGGATGTTGTGGCAGATGCAGGTTTTCTACGCTGTAAAGTTGCCATACTCAGGTCAAGGATAAAAGAAACACTCCCTTCTTCCCTCTAGTAAATTGAAGTGGCTTAGATTATCAATGGCTCTTGCAACTTACATTTGAGAGATAATTTGCCATAGATCTTACAGCCTTTTCTAAGGTTTCCTTTGGTTGGTGCACACAGTAGATAAATAGGCCATTTCTCCTTCATTTCCCATATGACAAAATTCTAGTTTAATGTTTCAGTCTTGACTAGAGGATCTTCATGATTTTCCTGAGTCCTTGCAGGCAGATTTGGAAATAGTACCTTGATTAGGCCATAACCACTTCCTTCCAAGTCCTTATAATTTAATAATTCTTTAGTTGTCTGCCATGTCATGTCATATAGTCTGAGTTACTGATAGCATGAAGTAATCCAAAGGAAGAAAATTTTCTGCTGCGTAACATTCAGTTTCTGTGGTCTGACCTTATGATTTAATTCTCAGATTTCCTCTGTTTAAGTTTTTCCCTAATTTCATATTTAACCCTTTGCTCCTGGAATTAAATTCCCAGTGAAATCTGCAAACCCCAGATATAAATTGCAGGACTTAACTTTTTCATGCAGAAAAGGAAGAGGACAAAAGCCAAGAATGGCCATAATTGGCCAACCCATATGCTGTGTTGTTTGGAATTGAACCTGCCATCCCACGATGCAGCGTATGTGTCTTCAGCGCCAGAGTGTTATATCCATTGGAGAAAAAGAAATATATATGAAATAACCCATCCCCACCCCCTCTTCCCAGTGTGGACGTTTTGCTGTGAAGTTATCCTGTTTATATGCAGCATACTGTGATGTCATACGTCATATATTGCATAGCCTGACTGTGACAAGTCATAGCTTCTTCCAAAGCGAGTTCTCCAGAGAGTGCGATCCAGTGCTTTCTTTTTCAATTTCACGTATCTTTTTCCTTAAGGTCGTCAAGTAGCCACTTACGTCTTCTTCCTTGTCTTCTCTTCCCTTCTTTTTTACTTTCAATTATATGTTTTAGAAGGCAGTTCCTATGCAAAATGTGACCAATCCACTTAGCTGTCCTCAATTTTATTGTATGTAGGATGTTGCTTTCTTCTTGACTGTATGTAATACTTTCTCATTTTTTGGTCCAACTGGCCTTCTTCGTCTTTCTCCAGCATGACATTTCAAAACTTCTAAGGTGTTTCCAATCTGTTCTCCAAACTGGCCATGTTACAGCACCGATGCCAGACAGAGGAATGAAATTATAGTTATGCACAAGTTTAGCCATAGTAGTAGATCAATGTGGGGAGCCAGCTTCATGCTGTGACCATCATTTCAGCTGTGAGAGTAGGCAGCCTTCTCTGTCAATTGCAAAAGCTGCCGAGTGGCTGCCAGAGAGGTGAACAAATGAGTTATGATTATCCTTTTGGGAAATGAACCCCATCTGCCTTGTTGACTGTTATACCATAAGTCACATGTTAGTTACCTGAATAGTATTTTATCCCATTCAATCATTATATACTTTTTGTAGACTTGTGGCTGGTATATAAATCATGCAAATACTGAAGTAGGTCATGTTAAGTGCTTCACTGGCATTCCCATTGCTGTCATGTGTTTCATTCTGTTTCTGCTCAATACTTCCTGGGAACTGTGCAGGCTGAGTGCATTATTGCTTGTTACCTTGCAGTTTTTCTGTGGGTGATGCTTACATTTCTCAGAACCGTGCAATACTGTGTGGAATAATTTGTACTGGCTTTGTGGGTGCAGTAACAGTGCATATCATAATGTAAGGAACACAGAATGAATTGTTAAGCCACCACTGAAGGGGTTATACCAAGCAATAAATGTGTTACATATACTCTGTAATCTCAAGTGGTTTACTAGAAAGAGTAATGAAGTTGATATGTTTTTCTTTTCAGTTAGTATCTCCGTTAGAAAAAGAATTAATTGACAGAATTATTGATCATGGATGTCAGAAAGCTGGTGACTTGGACTACAACTTGGTTCACAGTTTATACAAGTTAGTATTATACTTTACAGTGGTAAGAACTCAGTGTAGCATTTGTGCATTTTTTCCCAAAGCCATGGGAATTCAACGTAATCTTTGTGCACATAAGGGATGCTCAGTAGACTGTTCTTTAATGATTACCAGAAATCTGTGTGGCCTATTTTCTACATTGTATAATCTGAGTTTCATTGAATAATAAATACATAAATAAATAAAATATACCTTCCTAACCAACTCTATGAAACAGAGTATTCTTGACAAACTAAAATGTAATTGCCGACATCTTATGAAACGCAAAGGTTCACAAGAGCCTGCTACATGTCCCTGTCCACAGCCAAATGAATTCATTCCACATCATCTTACGTCCTTATGATCCATTTTAATATCATCTTCCCATCTACACCTAGGTCTTCCAGGCAGATTCTTTCCTTAAAGTTCCCAACCTCAGCCCATAATGTATTTCTGTTCTCTCCCTTCTGTGCCACAGTGCTCACCTTTCTGTTAAACTATGTGGCTCAGTAATGTAGTTACTGTAGGTGTGGAGACATGCACACCATTGTTTCACCTTGGGCTGGATATATTTCTTATAGAATGCCATAGTCTGCTGGTAAAATCAGTTATATGCAGGCTTCTGCTGAAATCTTCATGCCTTCATTCATGAGAATAACAAGGGAATGGATCTGGACTGTATGGTGTTTCTTCCAACACATTTTATGGTGTTCTCATGCAAAATGATCATTTGGTTCAACATGAGCAGGTTTGTGTTGAACACAGATTTGCTTTAATCACCCTGGGGCAGGGTTCTGTTGACTCTTGATTTCTGGTAATTACCATTAAGCAGATTTATGTTTAATCTTGATCTACAACACTTTTCCTCAGACAGTTTTATTTGTCAGAACTTAATTTCTGGTAGTCACTCTTGGTCATGTTTCTCTTAACGTCTGAACTCCATGAATTGCCATTAAGTGGATTTCTGTTGAGCTTTAATTGGTAGTGTTTATGATTGGATGGATTTTGATTGAATTCTGATCTCTTGGGAGTATCTATAGGGACCTGATCTGATGTGTTTTTCTATTTAATTTCCCATACATATGCAAATCTGAAATTTTATGTATCTAAAAATGTATTATAGTATAAATAATAGGGAAATATCAGGTATTCACAGTGACACATTTTGTTGATATTATCTTGCTTATTTTGTAGCTGGTTTTATTTCTACGAACATAAGCATGTTAGTTTCATTACAGGAAAGGTCTGATCTACTTGGATGTACCAATAGAGGATGAAGACTATATAGTTCTGCCACCATTGGAGGGTTTTGTTATGAATCGAGTGCTAGGTGACTACTTTGAGACACTGCTGTACAAGATTTTTGTGTCTATTGATGAACACACTTCTGTGGGAGAGGTGAGCTTCTGCTGGACTTTATAATAATCCTACTGATTGTTACAGCTGAGTTAGCAGCACTGAATGGATTTTGGAGGTTTCAGATTGCTTTCTTGTTTTGAATCACCTATCATGACTGAGCTTTCTTTGTGGTTTTCCTTATTCTGTCCAGGTAAATTCCAGGATAGTACCTTAAAATAGGCTAAGGTCCCTTCCCAGTAAATTGTTTACAATTGAAGTGCTTGTATGATGCTGTGTGTCAAATGGAGATGATAAGTAATGAATAAACCAAGAAAACAGACAAACTTTGTAGCTCTGCGCTTAGACTACGTACTTTTCCATTTGATCTTTGACTTATGTTGTATTAGAATTGCTGTGTACTAACACTGACATTTCAATAACTTAAAATTTGTATCTTATCTTATACTGTAACCTGTACTTGAAACACTTCAGATCTGGTAACTAGTTATTTTTAAAAATTAAATTTTGTAAAAATGACAGGTCTGCTTGACTGGTGTGGCCTAAAAGGGCCATGTTGGGTTGAATTTTAGTAATTATATGACAGAGGGACATCTTTCAGCAGCTTTTGATCATTCTTATCAAGAAATCTCCTATTATTCTAGAAATATGACAGTGCCATCATCATTCAAGTCCATTATTGGACCCTGTCATCATGTTTTTCAATTTTGTAAGATTTTGTATGTATTTCTTGTTTCCCTTACACTTGCCATGTTCATCTTTCCCCTGTTTTATCATCCTCACAATACTAAATGAAGAGTATGGGTTCTGAGGCTTATTATTACATAATTTTTTCATTTCTGTCTTAATTTCTCTTAAGACCATATATTTTCTTTGCAATCTTTTACAACAAATAATCTGTGCAACAGTTTCTAAGACTGGGTGTTAACATTGGAGTTCTTTGTGCATTAAAGAGGTCCAACACTCAGATCTCCACCAAGAGACCACTGTCCCTTGAAGAGAAGGCTGGAATTGTACCTTAAATTAGGCCATGAGTGCTTCTTTGGACACCATTTGCAGTTCATTGTTGATAGTCATTTTGCCATCTGATGTCACAAAACATACGCATTTGAAGGAGCAGTATTAAGTGAGACAAGAATGAATTAAACCACTGTTGCGGTAAAGTGGTTAGCACTTGTGCTTTGTATTTTGAAGGTACGGGGTTCAAACCTAGGTCCAGAGACCACATGTTCTTAATGGGGCTTTTCAACGTTTTCTTTAGTCCAACCATGCCAGTACCCATATAATACTCAAATTAGCCCCGTACTGCTTCAGTCCATGTCCTTATGAGTTCATTATTCACTAACCATCTTGCTATTTGACAGTGTATGCATATATATCCTTGTTACTGACACTGTCATTAAATAAATAATAAGTAAGTAAACAGTCAATACAGAATGACACCTGGACCTTTCTGATTCAGGGTTATAGAGAAACATACCTCTCCTTGTGTGGTATACTCTGTGGCCTGTAAAAGCTTGTATAATTATTTATTTATTTATTTGCAGTTGGCAAATGTACTCCAAATTGATCCTCAGGCTGTAAAGAATGCTGTGTCCCTATACTGCCGACTTGGTATCGCACGAAAAAAGAACCATGATTCTGAATGTGTGGATGTTAACCCTACATGGAGAAGCGTATTAACTCCTGCAAAGAAGTAAGTGTGTCTTTCAGTAGTTTTGATCACCAATCCAGAGGTTTATGATCTTGCAGCAACATTATTGAAATACATAGCAGCACTGTGAAGGCAGTGTATATGCCATACAGATACACCACCCACCACAAGTTAAGCGCATGGCTAGTTCAGTATGTCATTTTGAAACCAGCCATTCTGGGCTGTAGGCTAGATGACCAGGGTTCAGTTCCCAGCATAGACAGACTGCATCCAGACTGGCTGCAGGGCCATTGTTAAATTTCCTTTGTTTAGCCTTTCAGAGATTGGCATTTGCATCTGTGTTCGCATACACGAACGCGTGCTAGAAAACACCCCTAGAAATTCAGTGTATACAGTAAGGCAACAAGGAAATTAACTGCCATTTTAAGACATGCTGCATAATTATTTTCTTTTCCACAACTTTTTCTTGTCAAATAATACTCATGTTTTTCATAAATGTTGTGCTAAAATTTAAATACCCACCGCAGTAGGGTAAAGGTTAAGGAACCCATTCAGAATGTTGGTGGGCGAGATAGCTATGTGGGAGATCGAGAAGGTAATGAGTAGTTAATATCAAAATATTGGGTAGTTAAGTGGATCATGTGAATTGGATTTAACTGCCTCATGATTATTGTCAGTAGTTGCCGTTGTTGTTCATGTTGTTAAACACTTGGGTACTATACTAGAAAATTTGTTAAGATTTTCTGTCATATGAATTTCATTTTCCCTAGAAAAATATCAAGCAGCAGTTCTGTTCCTTCTGCATGGTCTTTATTTGCTATTTCTCACTCTACTGAGAGAGCAGTAAACCTGCACTGAATAAATTTATTTATTAATGAATTTTTGTCTGAACAGTAGTACAGCGTCTACAACAGAAGAACCGTTGTTAGTGGAGTTGAACTCGGCACTGGTTGATGCTGGACTTACGCCACCAGAAGAGACGTCTAGTGGCACAGAAGAAGTGGAACACTCCATTCTGTCCAACCAACCACGCAGCAAGCGAATAGCTTTCCTGTTTGACTCAACTCTCACAGCATTTCTCATGATGGGCAACTTGTCTCCTGTACATATTATTTGTATTTTAGTCTGGCTAATAATTCGTCTTGTTTAAGAAAGTTTTCATTCACAAATTATTGCTTTTCGTTTATTTTATTTTATTTTATTTTATTTTATTTTATTTTATTTTATTTTATTAGTCTTTTGTTAATGGTGCTATCGAGTGCTCTTTATGTTTCTTATTACCTCTCTATACATTGCTTGCAAAAATATTAATAATAGGATGTACACTTTAAGAGAGGGAAGCAGCAGGGGGCTGGTGGAAATTTTGTGATGTGGAGGTTCATGATTTCTAGTTGCCACTGTATTATTAGGATAATCAAAGCAAGGAGGATGAGATGGACTGGGCATGTGACCTGCATGGTAGAAAACAACAGTTCATTCAGGATTTTGTGGGAAAAGCTGAAGGAAAGAGATTCCTCGGAAGGCCTAGTCACAGATTTTGAAGATGTAGGATGGGAGGGCTTGGACTGATTTTATCTGGCTGAAAGAATGGACCAGTGGCAGTCTGTTGTGAACATTGTAATAAGTTTTCAGGCTCCCAAAAATGTAGGGAATATTCTTGAGTAACTGAGAAGTTGTTAGCTTCTGAAGCTGATGTCAGCTGCATTGATTTAATTAGTATGGACTTTGGGTTGCTCAGAAATTAATGATAAACTTCAACATCAGAAGGAGTATTGTTCATGTTCATCACATTTTACATAGATCTGATAATTTTAGTGTAGCTATTACTTATATTTGAATCGCAGTACCTAAAACTAAGTCTTTCTTAGAAAGTTCCCAAATGATTAGAAAAAGTAACAAAACACCTGAAAACTATATCTATGTAAAATCTGATGTTTGGGTTACTTGTTATATTTTTAAACACACAGTAAAATGTGGTGATAATGACATGATTATCTGAAACATGTTATTTCCACAAAATAATTACATTAAGTTATGGAAGCAGTGGGGACAACAGATGATAAAGGGATAAAAGACTTAAAAGTTATAATCACCAACAAATGCACATTGTGCATTTGTTGGTGATTATTACTTTTATGTGATATAGTGCATGGATATGGAGCATAATGGATAAAAGACTGACTGATGCTGATTTGTTTAACTCTTGCTGTATGACTAGCCTTGCTGTGACAGAACAAGTAACCACCCATCATCCTTTTCGAGCATAGAATATTATTCTGCTTTTAGGGATTATATTTGTGCTTATTTACTTTAATTACGAACAAATTTTACTTTGATTTGTGTCTCCAGGGACTGAAGAATCACGCTGTAACTATGTTTGAGGTGGGAAAGTTGTCAGATGAATCTCTAGACAGCTTCTTGGCTGAGCTGGAGAAGATCTCAACTGCAGACAGTGAAGGAGAGGCACAGCGTTACTTTGACCATGCGCTTATTCTTCGTTCCACTATCATGTTTCTGCGTCATAATCGTGCAATGGGAGAAGACCTTAATTTAGCACTTGATTTGATTCGCTGTGAAAGTCTTCAGTCACTTGATCCTGCGACATGCACTCGGCTGCTCAACAAGAACTACATGTGAGTGCTTTACATAATGTTTTCTGAGCCTGTCTTCAATTACTATGTGTTCTTCCATAATTCAAAGGTAAGTCCATCCATCCGCATGTTCTTTGCTCCAAAACCGTCAAATGGATTTTAGTTGAATTTGGTAGTGTTGTGTCTGTTTTGAAAGTTACCTGGGGAATTCAGTTTTCTTTCATATCATTCTACAATAATCCCTACTTTCAATTCAAATACTGTTTTATTGCTTTGCTAAAGAGAAGTGCATGATAGGTCTTCCAACTGATCTCTATACTTTAGGTTTTCCTACCAAATCTATTTATTTATTTGTCTTCTATCCCCTGTGTGCCACATTCCTTATCTATCTCATCCTCCTTGATTTTGTTTTGTTAATAATGTTTGGTAATGATCGCAAATCATGAAGCTCCTTATTACGCAGTTTTCTCCACCCTTTTACTTTATGTCTCTTAAATCCAAATATATTCCTTAGCACCATTCTTGAGCACCTATGATGTGTGTTGTTAGATATCAGATGCCATATCCATCCCACACAGTAAACAAAGTACAGTAAATAATATAGGATGTGTTCGGAAAATAAGTCTACTGCATTGCAGTACATAAGAAGTGGTTCCTCATCCAAGGTGTTAAAGTTGTCACTGTACATGCAATGAAGGCATACGGAGGGAATAGAAGTATAGCTCTATTTATTCTTAACCTCAGCATTAGGTGAAGGTGGGTGACCAGCTCCACACCCTGTAGCCAGTGTAGGCTTTCTGGAGAAGAGAAAAATCTCTTTGCCTCTGTTGGGAATTGAACCCCAGATCATCAAACCGATCGTAATCCTGATCAGATAATTAAGTATTCCACCTTTCATGCCTCGTGACACTAATTTGCCAATATTTTAACTTTAAAATTGGAATATCTTTACATATTTCAGGTTACTGGTATCGATGGCTCCACTCAGTAAAGAGATTCGGCCAATTAGCAGTTGTATGCCACCACATTTAGGTCCAGCTGTGCCTGAAGTGAATACTGTTTGGTTCAAACTGTTCATCTACCACCTTACTGGCTATGGCCCACCCTCATTATTACTTTCTAAAGGTACATCTTCCATATACAGTATCTTGCAGTATTAACTTGTGTATTGTATCTCATAGAGACTCAACAGCACCTACAGTATAAGTTGTTTTAAGCCACTTGTATACCCTTGGTTTAGCTACTATACACAGTATTCTGGTTGAATGCTTTTTATAAAAATAAACATGAAAAATCTATGTTTTGCTCCTTTGGTTTGGCAGTTGTGTGTACAGGGTTACTTATAAGGAAAGAGTTAACACATGCAGCATATGAACACAAACCATACATTAAGCACTTTTGAGCTACCCTGACTGAGATTTTCCGTGATCTTCTGCACTTGTGAGGCAGAATGCCAGGGTGTTATTAGGAGATGCGTAGCCTGCTTTCCCTCCCACCTATAGAGACCCCCAGCCAAAGTCGCCCCGCACCCAGGCAGCAAAGGCCATCAGCCTATGCAGTTCAGCGACCCTGGGTTCAAACATCAGACATCCATCCAGCTAAGTTCTTCACCACCAAAAGGACATTTGCCACTTGTAGCAGAAGTCCTTAGTATCACCACGTGAAGGCCCCAGCCAAGACAGGAAAGCCATTAGCATAAGCACAGTCCCAGTTGCAGTTACAGGGTTTCCATGTTACAGCCCAGCAGTGTGCCTTGCGTGCAGAAATGCCTGTGCCTTGTGCACAGGAATGCCTAAACAGACAAAGGGATGTTAGCTTCAGTTGCACACAAGTTGACATCCTTTGGTCTGGCCTTAGTAAGCTTTTGGTTGGTTGGTTGGTTGGTTGGTGGATTCTGTGCTGCAGACTGCATGGTGTATAAATGTAACAGAGCGTGGGTTGAGATAAATTATATCACAGAAATATTGTTGGTACTAATGAAACATTGTGACAGGAACCCGAGTAAAGAAGCTGCCCCAGATGTTCCGTAATTACGACAAGCTTCTTGTCACAACATGGGGACATGATCCAGGGGTGCTTCCTGTGCCAAACATAGTATTCACACTCAATGATGCGCTTTGCCACTCAGCAGTTCTTGTCCAGGTGAGTGTAGTGTAGCCGTTACGATGTGGATGAGATTAATCCTGTAGCTGCTTGTAAGGTGATACCAGATCTAAGATGACTTGTCTGATATGTCTTCTTCTTCTTCCTCTTCCTCCTCCTCTTCTTCTTCTTCCTCCTCTTCCTCCTCCTCCTCCTCTTCTTCTTCTTCTTCTTCTTCTTCTTCTTCTTCTTCTTCAGCAGCAGCAGCAGCAGCAGCAGCAGGAGGAGGAGGAGGAGGAGGACTCTGTGCCTTTAAATTTCATCTTGGCTGCCCTTACAACGGATGCCCATTCTGTTCTCTCCAAAGCTGGTTTTCTCCATCTTTTTATACCCATATTCCTCAAGTCCAATTCAGCATCATCCGTCTTAACCTAGGCCTTCCTTTTTTTCTCCTTCCTCCTGGTTTGTCTTCCAGTCACTTATTTAACAGTCCTTGTACCATCTATTCTTACAACATACCCAAGCCATTCCTGTCTACATGACTTCTCTGATTAGTTCTGCAATATGTTACAGGCGTATGGCGTTAATCGTGGGGCCGAAACTAGACTAATACCATTCCCTTCATCTGGCCAGGTCCACAGCAAGAGAGGTAAATTTGTAATGAATATTTATGTGTCAGAAGGGGTAATACAGTTTTTGTGGGGTTTGAGGTTCTCACAGCAGCAGTGTTGCTGAAGATTCAGGTCTTCTGGGATATGATGCTGTGTCACTGGTTTCTACTCACCCAGTGACATTGCATCATGGCTTGGAAGACCTGAATCCTTAATACAGTCTTTGCTTTCTGTTGTTTTAACACGCATAGATTATTAACTTAATCATGTGGCCCTTTCCGATTGGATGACACGATGCTCTGTGCTACCGCCCCTTACTCCCTGGCAAGTCCTGTATCATGGGCCATCACACCTTGAAGATAGTGACTCCCTTATACATAACAATGTTGGAAACTCAGGTATCACTTAAAGTGTGGTGGCTGAATGGTTTGCATGACATGATTTCCTTAATAGGTGTAATAAAGTTCTGCCGGTTTGTTTATATGTTGTAAAAGATTTGTAAGGAATAGGCACATTAAACATTTCTCTGTATTCTGGGAAGGAAAATGAAGCCAGAAGCGCAATACTGTTTATTCTAACCATGTATGCTATCAGACTTTCATTCCGATGACTGACCCTTCACACCAAATATTGTGATTTAGTTATTATCTCTTCTGCTTCATGTTTGGGAATCCTCAGGTTTGGTACCTTGGCCACAAGTTAGATATTGTCTGAATTTTAAATAGCTGTTATGCAGTCTCACCAGGAGGACGTTGGGATGGTATTTTTAAGATGGTTACGGATCACATTTAGGTACATTTCAATTAACCACTGATTTGTCCATGCATATAGTTCTATAACCTTTGCATTTGAGACAAATAGAACCAAGAAAGAGACATACAGATTAGGTTTTACTTCTGTCACTAGGTAGTGGAAGCCAGAAATTCGATTGGACTTCCCATCCTGCAGTCTGTAAATTATCAGAGAACATAGATTTGGTTCATAATTGTGGGTTCATCACCATGGTGAACCTAAGCCCTAATCGCAGTAATGGGCCAAACATCGTGGGTCTGTCTGCTGAGGATGTTGTACCGGAGGTCACTCACCAGAATGCGAATCAAGTCAGCCTTGTTGAAGCATGGGTTGCTGCTAGCAGTAGTCCAGTAGGTGATACAGGAACATCAAACAGTCCAGTGAATGGTTTTACAAGCGAGGAATGTGCAGATATTTTAAAAGAAGAGCTGGATAATTTACATGGTGAACAGTCCCCACAAACCAAGAAATCTCAGTACTATCATAGTAAAGTCTCTGGTGAAAGTGATGCTATTAGAAATACAAAAGTTGATGTTGAGATAGAAACGAGAGATTCTAAAATGGTAGAAGTTGATAGACATCTGGAAGATGAACAAGAGCAGTGGACATTACTAGACTGCTGCTTTGGTCTGCCATTGTTTGATGCTGAAGCCAACTCACAGATATGTGAAGCCATTGTGTCCACAGAGCTGTGGAGGAGAGAAAGCCTTGAGAAACTAATGGCATCGAGCCGGAGACTTTGCCTTCGGTTGCTGGACTTCATCGATTGTAATCAGGTGAGGCAGAGTGCAGTTGTTAATGAAGGTCATATGGCAACCCCACCTGTATTCTTCGGTATCCTGCTACCAGCACTCCCCATGTATTTCTGGCCACTTTTTCCCTCCTGTTTCTTTTGGTATATATTTTTTTATTGTCCCCTTCTTTTGATCTTTCCTTTTCAATTTATTAGACTTGGTAAGCTCTGTTGGCATCCCTGCTTAATGTGTGTCTGTACCACAGCATCCATAATGTTTCCAATTTCCATGTAGTTATCTGCAAAGAGTAAGAAAATGTAAAGCTGCCCTATTACAGGCCTGGACAGGCCCGTGGGGTTCCAGGAGGTTGAGGCTTCCAGATTTCAAGACAATCAGCACATGAAAGTTGTCAGCCCTATGCACCTATGCTGCCTTTACCCTCCAGAAAATGTCCCTGGTGCTCATTTCTGTTAGAGGCTGAGTCGAACCCAGGGCCATAGTGTGGCTGGAAGGATTAGTATCTTCTGTTGCATGCAGCATCATTGGTCAGTTTGCAGCAATTGTGTCATCTTTTCTACAGTGAGCAGTACAGCCATAAAAAATACTGTACCTGCAGATCTTACGTCATGTCCAGTTGTTCGATACTGTACCATCTCTAACATAATGCTTCATAGAAACTCCAGTGCTACATACTATAATCAATCTAATTAACCTTTTAAAGACAAAGCGTATCTGGTTTATATAAGGACGCAGTGTGTACCGCGCTGTAAACACTCTCCACTTCGGCTATAAAAACCAATCTCTTAATGTTTTATAAGGCAAAAGTTGCTGTTTGTTCTGGGATCCGTACAAAACACACAAACGCAATGTGGGCACCACGTAGAATTTTTTAATGTTAAACCTGATGGTACGTAAAGTTACCGCTAGGCTTTAAAAGGTTAAAGTGCCCTATGATATCTCTGTTTAATTTCATTTATAAAGTTTGTGTCCCATATTAATGAACTCATGTAGTCAGTAAGGAGTTCAGTAAAATACAGTGTGGTAGTTAGTTCTGTATACAGTATCGTAGTATTCCCTGAACCGATCATTGTGGATTTGTATATAATTTGTATAGTTTTCTGACATGACCTGTGTTCTTTTTTGAGCACTCATTATTTTGGGCAAATGATATGTGCATTCTGTGTATATAACTTCCCAAGAACTTTTGAAATAATTACCAATTTTTTTCAGTCTACAAGAGGATAATGATACTGGAAGTGATTTTGATGCTCTTACAGGGTGACTAATTCTGTGGTACAGTGTCTTCCTTGAAAGTTTGAATTACCCAGCTGGTCAGGAAATAGACTACATTGTAACTGTGTTCACGTAAGAACCCTGTAACAAGTCAGTTGAATCCAATGCACACCTTCATACTCTGCATACCTAATATTTATTTAGTGACCTCTTGCACCCCATTCTCACAGAGGTTAAGTAATGTTAATAATGATTGCAGGACCTGTCTGTTCTCCCTGAAGAGATGACTGCCGCATCAAACAAACGTGCAGGTATTCCATCAGTAGCCCTTCCAACACGGTGCTTAAAATTTAATGAAGGGAAACTAGAACGGTGGGATGGCAAGTAAATGCTGTATGTGATACATTATTTTAAGTACTTCATGGTGTGCTAAAAATGTTAAGACTGGGTCTAAAAGAATGCCTAATCATACAAACCATTCCAGATCCTCATTTTACCAACACAGATTTACAGTGTAAGTGCAGTGGTTATCAGTATTCCTCAGGTTGTCATCATTCCTCATGTCATTCATTCAGGATGAAATATCATCAGGGGTTGAAAAATATGATTATCTGGTTGTCAGTAGGGACTGAAAATTCTAGCTGGTGGCTAATTTCCCAGTGGGAGTTGGCACTTTGTAGCTCTGTCAGTTTAAACCATATGCTGTATGTAAGCCTGTAACATCTGATCTGTTTTAGATTCAGTTTTTATTGACATTTTCTTGTCTACCCTGTGAATGTTTAGGACAAACAGTATAACAGACAGAAGTGAATTGTGTGCACTGAGTTGATGCAACAGTCCCACACCAGGTTAGAAGGAAATAATGATGCACCTTTCCCTCACAACCAGAATATTTGTCAGGCTACCAGATTTTAAAAATTTTTTCCATCCCTTATCATCATACATTTATGTTTCCACTAGAATATGGCAGTTAATGGCAAAACATTCCTTGTTTTTCTCTATTTTTGAACAAACGCTAATCTCATATGACTGTCTGCTCTTTTTCTACTCTGCTTTCTATACGCGTGTCTTGGTCTGTTCAATGTTCTTTTATTTGATTGTTTACCTTCCACAGTTGAAGTCATATTGTACTATGAAATTATAGGAAACATTGTTCTGCAGATATGATTACATGTAACATAACAGAGTATTGCTGTAAGACATAATTACAAAGGTTAATGGGAGTAATATTTTCCTTCTTATGAAAAGTATTTTCCTTTTGCTTTTACAGTGGTGATTTTCTGTGATTATACCTCAGTTTTTTAAACTAAAAAATTGACAAATTAGAACAGCAGACATGGGTTGTCATAACTGTTAATATCCTGTATTTTTTTCATTAATGAATTGTATTATTGTTTTTCATCAGGCATAATTGAATATAGGTATCCCCAGACTTAACAACAGCTCTGTTCCCAAGAGTGGTTGTGTAACTGGAAACAACAATTCAGAATTTTTGATGTCATTACCTGTAATTTTCATTGAAATGTATACCTTTCAGTTAACTTTAATACCATTAATGTTAACCATTTATAATTTGTTTCACAAGTAATTTAATCTTCACTAAGACAATTCAATATAAAAATGTTTATATATTACATTAACATGAAATTCATGTAAGTCAAAAGTAAGCTGGGAAACACCTGTGTTTTGTATTTATGTATTTGAGTAACATTATTCACAGATTGCAAACCTTCCATTTAATTTATGTTGTCTTTTATTTAACTGCCTGGCTTTGGAAATGTACGTGTAGGACAAAAGATGTAAGACTAACTGGAAAAACATCAGTGAGATCATGTGTTAGCTTTGTGGCTTTTCATTTTGGCCAGCCTCAAATCAGCTTTATTATTAGCATGTAGAGGATCAGATTAAAGATGAATAATACTTTGTAAAATTACATATAATGCTGAGAGGTGAAGGAATCGTAGGTAAAAATCATCAGTTCATCTAAAAAGAGGCTTCGTACACCTGTGCATTATGCTGTTGATTATTGTTAAGACTTAATAAGTGGCTTCATATTTGAGAAGTCCCAGGTTCAAGTCTTCACCCAGCAGTTGGTTCCAGTGTTGACATACGGGATGTTTCATGAGTTGTGGACATTTCTTTAGGAGATAATTTCCTAGGTCTTTGTGTTCAAAAAAGTTCCTATCAACAGGGCCCTCTTCTCATCTGCTTTTGCGCTGTGTGTTTTTTTTTGAGTCTGGTAAACTCACGCTCCGCACATACAACTGATGGACTCCATTATAACACGATGCAACCTTGAACAGCTAGCAAGTGGCATAAACAAATGCCAGGCTTATCTCTGCACTTCCAAGTGCACCATTCACAACTGAGCAGCGGGATGAGTTGTGGCAAAGGGTGTGATTTTCGAAAGTTTTTAGTGTCTTTGCATGATATCATGATAGTGTAGTCAGTATGACGACTAGGCTGTGGGCTGGGCGATCTAGAGTTCTATTCCCAGCAGGGGCAAGAGAGTTTTCTTCTCTCCAAAACGTCGAGACCAAGTTTGGGGTTCTGCCAGCCTCCTATTGAATGGGTACTGGGGATTCTTTCCCCACGAGTAAAGCAACAGGAGTGGTAAGGCTGACCACATGCCTCCAGCTAACGCAAAGGTTAAAAATGAGTGGAACTGCACCTCTGTTGTCCCTTCATGCCTTTATGGCATACACAGAGATAAGTTTACTTTTACATCTTGGTATTAGTATTCACTATTCAAAGTTTGCTTCAGAGGTACCCAGAGCTCAAGAATAATGCCTTTGAATTAAAAAAACAATGTCAGCATCACTCTTCCAGATGTACGCACTTGCAAAATTTCTTTGGTGGAGGTGAGACTTTGTATTTCTGAACACTTCATTGCTGTTTTGATTCTGATTGAAGACTCATCACAGGTGATTATGGACTATAATAAGTCGGGGTTTTACTCAAAAAGAATCAAAGATCACTGGCAGAATACAGCACACATTTCTGATCATTGCTGAGATCTTGTGGAAACAACCTTGCACACATTTGGGACATGCCCAGTTTCACTGACACAGAATGCTGAACTGTTTCCAATGTCATATGTAAACTGGCAGGCTGTGCCCATAATGTTTATCTTCTGTCCTGCTCCAGCAGTTCATCAGCTTTCTCAGTATTTATATCTATGACAGCAGTGCTTGTCCTCCTGCTTCAAGCTTCATCAACCACCTTTAAAATGTTACCACCACCTGAAAACTGTAGGTCTGCTTGTTCTGCTTTATAGGCTTCCTGTACCATCTCTGTTTACTGCTTGTTCTAGCTTCACACAAAAAATCTGTTGCATGCCTGTGCCTCAGCATGTATAAACTATCATTCTCCACTGCTATTGAAAAGTGGGCCTCAACAGATATCTTGTATAAATTGACCCATAACAGTAGAAAAGTGCTCTTGGCAACAGTGCCTCATCACATTTGAGGCTGTAATGGGACGTGTCACCTCAATCTAGACTGTGGCAGATGTGCAGCATTTCCAGCGGCATTATTTTTCAAACACCCCTCATATTTAAAATGTGTTACTTGATTGTAATTGATTTCTGTTATTTAATTATAGTCTGGAAGAATATTATATTAATCTACTTAACCTAGTTTACTTTACTTAATAGTAAGTTGGTGCTACAGCATTTTTTATTTGCATGTCAACTTGTGACTTTTGAGAGAATGTAAAATCAAGGAATTAATTTTTTGTTTGTGTGTCAGAAATGTTAAACTTTACAAAACAAGAACTACTGTATACTGTATATGATGGGGTAATGATTTCCAGACTTTAGTAAGATTAGAGTTACATATGCATGGTACTTTGTCAAGAATATGTTGTCTTCTGTCTAATGTAGTAAAAATTTTAATTTTTCTCCCAAATATAGCTGATATGATTTCCCAGTGATATGTTAGGGGAGTTTATCCCAAAATAGGAAGAAGCTATAAAAAATCAATAATTTAGTGTCAGAATCTACAGTGTGCGTCCAGATATGTATGTTAATTATGCTCATGCTATGTGAGAAGTTACTTTTGTATTTGTGTAAGGTATGGATGGGTCTGGGTTGGAAGAAAGGAAGCAGTTAAAGTTAAATTTCTAGGGACATTGATATGTTTCCAGGTAATAAATAATATACATTCTAAGGCTTTTAACAGCATCAGTTGACCCTGATATATGTATGTATGTATATATATATATATATATATATTTGTCTTGGTTGTAGAAACTTATTCAGTTATATTCCAAGCCTTCATGACTCTGTGCATTCTTTGCACAAAACTAACAGAATGAATGAACATATAATGAAGAATCCATGTCTGGCCTTCAACATTTTAATATCTGAAACTACTGAATGGATTTTTATAAATTTGGTATTGGATGGGGCGTATACAAAAAGTTGCCATGTGAATCTGGTCTGTATCTAATCAGCACAACCCTGCTCTAGGTGAATTTGAATATAATATTCAGTTCTTTCATAGAAAGTGTCATTGTACAAAATAAATTTGTACATAAATACAAATTCAGTTCTAAAGGTTTCTGCATTTGTACATTACATTCAGGGTTATGGACTTCTGGACTTGGTCGATCATCTCATACTCATAAAACAGCACCATGCTTCAGGAAATGGATCTGTTTCTGTTCTCATGTCAGTCACTGGAACTCAGTAGTTGCCTCCCTACCCCTTCAACTGGGGACTGGGACAAATGCTGTTACTATAGTGTTAGGTTATTTTTAGAATATGAACAAAGTCCAAGAACCTAGTAATTCCAAGAATAAAATGCAGATCTTAATTGAGATTTATATATTTAAAACAATATTTGTCTCATCAAAATCATCCTAGGATTATTAATATATTTAAAGTGGCCGCCCATGACTCAGTAATTACGTTCCTAGACTTGCGTGAGGCTCATGTAACATTTACAGCATGCATTACAAAGCTTTATTTCTGTGTGAAAAGAATAGTACAAGTGGTGATGTTGCATAGCAAGAAGTTATATGGGCCTCAGCTGTAGCCCATGGTTTTTCATTCAACTAGGTGATCTTCTGTATGCAGTGACAAAATGTTTTCTGCTATCATCATGAAAACTGATGCAGTAAGATTTTTTTTTATTATGCATTAGTACACAATACCAGCACCTTTTTTTCTTTAAGGAAAGATTGTAGGCTAAAAGTGAGCTTCAAGTCATCTTATTTTGCTTCATAAGTATCACCCCATTTTTGGCAGCACAGACGGCACTATTAAGTTGCAGCAGGGCATAATTAATTTCATAGTAGAGAATCGTTCTTAGTTCTTCACTTCATCAGAAGTGACCTGTTACAGAATCCAGATGTTCATAAGTGTAATAATAGAAGCCAACCAGTACAGTCTAGTTCATGATTTCATGACTCTCTTTCTCTAAAATCTGTTTACACTTCCATAAATGACAGTGACTGGATGACCCCAATTTAAAACGCTGCAACTCACATGAAAATTACTTTATTAGAAATCTGTCTGAATGTGGGGAATGGTTGCTGGCATTGTGTTCGGAATCTCTTGTCTTCCCATCCACTATCCAGAATGGATATACTGAAATACACAAGATTAAGTTTGCCTGTTGTTTATGGGTGCAAGTCTCTCAGACGAACCTGAAGAAAGGAGACCACATGGAAGACATAATGTAGACAGAGATAATGCTAAAATGGATGTGAAATAAGTGTGGTGGGAGGCTCTGGACTGGATTCATTGAACTCGGAATAGGCAAGCTGTTACAAACGTAGTAGTTCCACAAAATGCAGGAAAGCTGTAGACCAGCTGAGCAACCATTATACTTCCTCCAAGAAGGACTCTCCTCCATGGAGTTAGAATGTACTTTAACTTACTTAAATGCGATATGTAAAAATGTACTTATTTGAAGATTATTGTGTTCTGGGATGTAAAGTCGTGTAGTCTAACATAGATTTACTGGTATTTCAGAGGAACCTACTGTAGTCATCTTCATAATATATGACATGGCATCTCATCCCAGAAGACAGTAAACTTCATAGTCACGGCCACAAGAATCTTAGAATATTGCGTGATGCTATTCCTGTGGTAGAGTAATACCGTGTCCATGCAGAACAGCAGTTGCAAATGGGCCATTGTCTACTACCACCTTTAAAAACTGAAATACTTGAAGAGAAACTGTACCAGTTCTTTCTCCCTTGTCCACCACAAATTCAACATGGACACCCTGGAAGCAAACCTGGTCCTCTGGAACAAGAAGCTTGCAACTAAGCACCTTAGCTCTGGCATGGCCTAAATCTGACATGTACCGATGTATGTGACATAAATTGGTTATTGATAAAAGTGAAAAAGCTTGGTTTTCTGATAATTAACATAGGCCCAGTGACATTTAGCTCTGTCCTTCTGTAGCTCAACTGTAAGTATGAAAACAGTATTAAGTATATGTACATTAAATAACTGTACAACCAGTCAAACAGAAAATGTAAATTTTATTATCAATACCACCAAATATCTGAACATACTTCTTGAAAGATGACCATTACTACTGTTCGGCTGTAGTTCTATTTTTATACTGCTGTTGTAGAGACATATATATATATATATACACTGACTTACAGGTCTGTAAAATACTGTAATATATATAATATAAAAATTGTTAATGTTATGTATATAACTATTGCATTTTGCTAATCATTGTAATATCAAAAGACAACCAGTAAAAGTATATAAAATTCTGTCGTGGGACATTGTATGTTTGTGTCCAAGGGGAAGTTTTAAGATTACAATGAACAAACTTATCATTTGAAATTAAAAATATCTATTAACATATATCTGGTGGTGCATGAAAAAGTAGTGTCAATGTCAGTACGAGTTTTATTAGTAACAAAAGAATAAAAAATGTTACATCGCATTTGAAAAGTTATTTTGTTATTATTCAAGATTTTAGTCTCCAGGCATCCCAGCTGCCAACCATGATCACATATCAATGGTTGTTGCTACTAAAACTGAGGCAGGGCTCCTTATCTTTGGCTGGGACTACTTTTTCATGTGCCACTCTGTATTAACAGAGCTGCTGTACAGCATTTTTCTATCTCATATGTCCTGTATTTTTTAACATAAAAAATATAACTTCAAGTTGCTCACTTACTGTGCCTGTGTTCCATTTCGTTTGCAAGTAAATCTGTAAGAATCCATAATGTTACTGATAAAGGAAATAATTAATTTTCTCAATCAGAGAGTAAATATGAATGTTTGCTATAGCTAAAGGTTCAGTCCATGTTTAGTACTTAAACTTTTTTATTCATAGCTTTAACTTTCTGGCACATTCACAATGAAAAGTTGCCAGAATGCGTGTATTTGCATCACCATGTCTGTGTGTCGATCACTTCACACATAACAAATCAAGAACCACTGAACAGATTTCCGTGAAATTGGATATTGTGGAATTCCAGTAAAATTTGTTGACACATTCCAGTTTTGGTAAAAGTGGGGAACAACAACAGACACTTCATGTGAATGCTTATGTGCATTTCTGCGTGCATCTCGTGTTAACCTGTTAAATAGTTATTGGAGCAAAATATGTTTCAAACAAAAAATGTAAAGAATAAGAAGTTACTTGCAGAACGCAGAGCCTAAGTTCCTACAGCCTCACTAAATGCAAACATGTTTGTAACTCATCAATATAAAAAAAAAATTCAATTTTATATATTGAAACAACAAGATGCTCTTCAGGTAAAACTGCTACAGGGTCCACTGTACACCAGAGAAGTTGCTTACAAAATTATTATGTAATGAAGCTTCTTTTACTTCCTGTGTCAGGTAAGTTTCTCAGTTTCAGTAACCAAGTAACCGTAGAAGTATTCTCCTGTAGTCTCCCCTTGTTTCTTCTGTTATGATGGACCCTAGCTTTGAGTCATACTTCTCGACATAACAGTCTTTTATATCAGCAAGGTCCACCTGTAAGGTAAAAAATATTAGATCGATTCAGAAGTTAGATACTGCGTAAGGTCAAATTGTTTTTGAGCTATCAGATTTATAAACTGTATATTTTTATGCAATAATAGCTTTACATTTGAAGCAAAATCCTGTTCCATGAAATGGGTGACAATAATTAATCGTCGTGACGTCTGTCTCTGAATTGTGGTCATTGCAGTAGGGCTTATTAAATATCACATATCATAATTTTCTTCAGTCTCTCCAACCACATATTAGGATAGTGCCTAAAATAAACTTGATACATCCCTCTCAACTATACCATCCAGTTCTATAGTGACACTGCATAACATGTGTACTTGATACGAATCATTACATGACCACAGAAAGACACAACTACACTCACCATGTAACCTGGACATAAAAAATCCCAGTACCTCTTCAGTGGAGAATTCAGGCTGTTTGGTCTCCATCAGAAATGCAGGGGTGTCCATATGTCAAGGGATCATCACTACCACCATTACTGCATAATTTTTTGTACTGAATGTGTTGTATTTTACTTTCATTACATAAGTATTCTAACATTAAGTGCATGTTCAGCTGCCATGTACCTCATCTGTAAAGATCACTCACTGTGCACCTTTCATCACTTATTCAGTTTTAACTGCACATTTCAATAATTTAAGAACCCAACAATATAATATGCAGGCACATTTCTCATCTTGTTTCAAATTAAACAGATTGTATTCGTCTCATGCCAATCCCAGTGGCCATGTGGTCTAAGGTGTGGGTCTGCAGCTGCTCGCTTGCTGGGATTGTGGGTTGGAATCCTGCCAGCAGCATGGATGTGTCTCTTGTGAGTGTTGTGTGCTGTCAGGCAGTGGTCTCTGTGATGGGCTGATCACTCATTCAGAGGAGTCCTCCTGAGTGTGGTGTGTCTGAATGTGATCATGAAGCCTTGATAATGAGGAGGCTCTGGCCCACTAGAGGTGTTGCACCACTGGGGTGGGGGGTATTTATCTCATACTTTTTAACAACTGTCATATATGAACAAACCAAAACAAAACATTACCTCCGATCTAGCCACAAGAAGCCGAATTAGCTGGTAATCATTGGGCTCAGGGTCTCTAAATGCAGCCCGTATTTGGTCTGTGAAGAACTCAATTGGGTCATTCACTGCCTTCACTGTAACACAACAGTACATTCCAATTTAATGTTGGAATAAACACAAAGCAACTAGTATACGATGTAACGTGTAGGAATTACATTACAAGGCTCAATTCAACGCAATTGACAATGAGTTTGTCATTCAGACATGTGTACAATTACGGTCATATGTTTATGACATTTCTAGAACTGCTTCCTATGTGCATTTAAGATACTCTAATATGAACCTTCTCATTTGCATTAGCAATTTATAATTAATATAAATTAATATACTACTACTGTAGCAGTGCAGACGAAGTGGGGTAGCATAGTTGTACAGTGACTAGGCTATGGTCTGATCCAAGGTTTGATTCCCAGCAGATGTAACACATTTTTCTCTTCTCCAAAACATTCAGACCACCTCTGGGTCCTACGCAGCCTCCTACTCAATTAGTACCAGGGTTTCCTCCCCCATGGTAAAGCAGCCAGGGCATGTAGTTGACCAATCCCAGTTAAGTTTAAGAATGAGTGGAGCTATGCATCTACCACCACCACCCCCCCCCCCCCCCCCCCCCAGTACCTTTATGGTGTTGACAGGGCCAACTTCACATTTTATAACGCTGCAGAGCAATGACCAAAGATTAACTCAGGCTTGCTCAAACTTTTATGTGGTGCGGGAAACTCTGGCAAGATTTTGTCTCTATGCAGGCTACACGAAATCAATGCACAGAATGAGAAATGAATGACAATACATATAATTATATGTACAGTTTTACCTATGTATTTGTCTACACATCATGTGCAATAGAAATGTACTGACAATAATAGGAAGAACTTATTTGAAAATTGAAATTCACAACCTAGGCTACAGTGTCAGTATTCTTAGCACATTTTTACAAAATGAATTAGTAATCTAATGCATGAGTCTATAAATATACAACCCACAAGTTTTCAAAATTACTTTGGCATTCTATGTGGTCTTCACCAGGGAAAGGGTTAAAGGACATTTTCTCATTTCAAATGTCCACTGGCAATGTAACACTCTGTTGCAGGCCGCACGTTGCCTGCGAGTTATGAGTTGAATGGGCCTGGATTAAATATTAAGGTCTTCTGTGAAATCTACCCCACATCAGTAATGAAAAGCTTTTAGAATTGAAAAAAACAGATGATCCCCTAACCCCAAGAATATTCAGGGTGAAACATAATGGTCCCACTACTGTTTTTCTTTGACTTACCAAGAGCCAGTAAACCATCACGAAGTCCTCCCCGGAAATCAAGACGGATACTGTCCTCAATTGGATGCTGCTTAACTGTCTGAAACTCGGCAAACATCTCCCTGAGATGTGGATAACTACGTCTGAACAACAGTTCAGCTATCACAGCATCATCTGTGCCATATCTCATTCCTACTCCAGCATGTGCCAGCATCTGAGAGACAGGAGAAAGCTTAGACTGTCAGTTACACTAACTGTGAATAGACCAAATTCACACCATCACCTTCCTTGAATGACAGAACAATCACGAAATCTGATAATAAATTAACTATGTTATTTAACTGGAATGAATGTCAGTTTGTCAAGAAGGAACACAGTCCCAGTTCATTGAAATGGTAAACATGAAATATGAAAACAAAGTAGGAAATATGGTTCCTTTCAGAGTTACAAATTTATTACAGCAGGGTCACAGTACAGCCCTGTGAGACTACATAGTGTCACAACTAACAAAACCACAATCTGAATAATGTCCACTGTGAAAACCTGGAAACATACAATAAAGTTTCTTGTTGGATGACAACTTAGTATTATTCTTCATATCCCTACCTACTGCTGCCATTGCTGTATAACCAATTAATAACACACAGAATTTGTATTACTTTCTGATTAAAAATTAAATAGTGTTCACCTGGCCCATGAGTAGAGCTATTAAACATAAACGCTAATATCAGATTCCTGCACATGACAGTCTTGCAGTCACAAATATTCCTATACTGCTTACACATAACGGACATGCTGTTTGTTGATTAAGTTATGTGTGTCAATCTTGAAAATCACACTTCCTGTTTCTTTCGTGATAAAGGATTAGGCACCTGTGAAGTAATAACATAAATTTAAGTTTTCTCAAAAGAAGCATAATGGCATGTCTACCCCAATTCTAAGTGCTGCCCAAGACACGCATTACTAACAAAATTAATTTTTAAAATAAAATACCAACTGCTGTGTTGTAACTACATATCCCTTCCACACTTATCAACGTACATGTAATCCTCAGGCGATTCTCTTACGTGCAATAAACGGTAACTTCACAAACCAACCCACAGAATTCCACATTCCCTGCTTTTCCAATCCAACTATAAAATTGGGATATATGACGGTAACCCCAAATTCATTACCCTTAACACGTTCATGGGAGCGGCCATTCATTACTTCCACATGTGCTTCCGGTAGCGCTCAGTGAGCGCGATTAAGCTGCATGGATCCTCATGTGTTTGCAGCGCTATTTTTCGAATCTTCTAAACTACCAAATGTCAGGTCCGTGAGGAGGACCTAAGGTCGAATATGGATTATACTACCAAGATTCGTTGCCGGAAGTTCCTTGCGGGCTGATTTGGCGGAAAACAAATAAAAGATGGTGTCAAGTATCCTGTCGGACTCGTTTGGTGGGAAACGAGAAAGTGTGTTACAAGTAAATTCTGTTGTGGTTTTTGTAGTGAGTTTGTTAATACTGAGTAGTGCAGTGTGTAGTGCGGACTCGTGAGTGAGAAGCTGTGTAAAACATACATGTGGAAAGTGTCAAAGAAAGAGAATGACATGCGGCTCCCGTTTCGAAGGTATAGTATGTGCTTCCACGTATGTTTACTACCGCAATGTGCAAACTACGAGTAGTATGTATTAAGCTACGGTTTAAGGATTTTCCAATATGTTATTCTTATTACATATAAGGACAAGTGACAGGCTTTTACAATTATATATTTTAATGTTTCAATTAGTTTTGGGCTCCTTCTGCTGAAACCACGTACATTGAAATGATGCTGGATTACAATGGCGTGTCCATGCTTCTAAAAATTTTGGGAAGGGAAAAAGGTATTGCATAACGAAGTACACATCGTCTGTATAAATGACACATTTCATTGGTATGTTTTAATGAAATATATGCCTTAAATTGACATGTCCATTCTTCAAAAAACTTGTTAGGGAGGGAGTAAGGGAGGGACTGCATCATGAACCTCGTATCGACAATATAAATTACATTGTAGACAGTGTGGCTAAAGAAGAGTATCAGTGGCGCACCAAGGGGGGAGGGGGCTGCCGGGCTGCAGCCCCCCAAACCCCCTCAAAACCGAAATTTAAAAAATCTATATTTTGTAGGTATTATGATATCAAAAGTTTTGCGTTATTTACCCTTCAGCTGAAATCAGACACTTAAGTCAGCTGATGACTAATACATTAGAATTTTGAAAAATAAATTAATAAAACTAGAAAAAACAATAGTGTGGGACACTGCGATTGGCTCATGGAACATGTACTTATATTCGTATGTACATAAATACGGTTGCAGGCAGTGTTATGTTGTATTTACAACATGATTTTTATAACATAATCTTCAAAATCAAATATAAATTATATATAGCCTCAGGGTCAGTCCCGCCAAGGAGAAATCCTGGGTGCGCGCCTGAAGAGTATCATTGTACAGTACACGGGAAATTAATTTTGATCCACTGTTTTTTAATTTAAGTGGTGACCCACTTTTGGACTGCAGTTCACTAAAATTACCGTTCAAATACACTAGTACACACGATAATTAAAAACATGTGATCAGTGTTGTGTTTGCACAAACAAAATGTCTGTGTGATTGTAGTGGGAAATATTAAGAGAAAATTTATAAATAAAAGTTCAGCACAAAGCTTTTCTACATTTTACTACATTAGGAATTTAGGGGAGAGGAAAATGGATATCAGATTTGTTATTACTGTTATACTGCTTGAAGTTTATTGTGTACTGCCATGTTAAAGTTAACACTTCTTTACACACCACATTCCTCAAAACCACATCTTGAACTCTCTACTTGAATAAGTACAAAACCAGCGAATGTTGTTTATCTTACCTGAGCTTCTTTATGTGCCTGAGCTACATTCACCTCTACCTCCTCCCGTTCTGTGTGTAGCAGTATCCTCATGAGCCTCCTCAGATCACTGTTCATCTCCCGCTTTACCGCGACATCCAAATCTCGACCGTATTCTGAAATTATTCGCAGGTCAATGATAATAACAGGCAAGGAAACAGGCTTAAACAATTAAATTTAAAACATTTTATTTATGTGCCGGACGAGGCGATAGGGGAGTGGAGAAGACTACATAACGAGGAACTTAATGATGACACTCATCACTAAATATTATTAGTGTAATCAAACCGAGAAGAATGAGATGGGCGGGGCATGTAGCACGTACGGGGGAAAAGAGAGGTGCATACAGGATTTTGGTGCGGAGACCTGAGGGAAGGCGACCACTTGGGAAACCCAGGCGTAGATGGGAGGATAATATTAAAATGGATTTCAAGATGTGGGTTGGGGCATGGGCTGGATTGAGCTGGCTCAGGATAGGGACAGGTGGAGGGCTCTTGGTAATGCGGTAATGAACCTCCGGGTTCCATACAATGCGGGGAATTTCTTGACTATCTGAGAGACTGTTAGCTTCTCAAGAAGGCCTCTGCTCCATGGAGTTAGTTAGTTATGTGTCATTAAAGGATAAGAATGCACATTCCAAACTATACTGTCTAACTTCTAGATGAATGTTGTGCTCTAATACCGAATGTAAGGCCATGATTTCGATTATTTTAAGTGTATGGTTCTTGCACGAATCTCACAGAAATGTCATAGTTAATGTCTCTTGTATTTACTGATTTTTTATCCTTTCGTTTTGAAGTCACGTACACAAAATCCTTCTATGAAGTTCACGCTTTACTTTTTGCTTGTTCTGATTATCCCATCTAATTTCTCTCCCATATCACTGGGAACCTTAAATATCACACATAGTTGAATTTTAACTAGGATAATTTTTGACGGCAATTTTGAAATGGATATTAGGGATGGCAGATGGATAGCACTGGTTTAGGACCATTTCCAACGGAGTGCTTTGGTATTAGCAGCGTACAATCTGCAGGCTTGCTATAAGAGGGTTAGTGAAATACGTTACATATAGCCCTTGTTTGACGACCATCTTGTTTTACGCCTTTTTGCTTTAACGCCCCTTGACGATATACACCACTTATTAATCTATGTCCTTCCATTTGTGGTTTAACGCCGTTTGGCTGACTGCGCTCTATTACGTTAACCCCCAACCTATTCCATCATTTCTTATGGGATACTAATTTTTATTATTCTTTTTTGTAGTCCCTCCCTCTTCTACCTACTTGTTCACAGTAAGTGTAGAGGGTTTTGATTTTTCACTTGATCACACTCAAGCACACACCACATTCGGTAGCAATCCTCTGGACGAGGGATCAGCCCGTAGCAGAGACCTGGCAACACAAACACTGTACAAGACAAACATCGATGCCCCCGGTGGGATTCGAACCCTCGTTCCCAGCAAGCGGTCGGCTGCAGACCTATGCCTTAGACGGCGCGGCCACTGGGATAGGCCTGTTTTTTATTTGCGCCAACATTTTCAGGAACACAACGAAGACGTAAATTAAGGGTTTTTTGTATTAAAAAAACTGTCTGTTAGGAACAGTTCTTGAAGAAAGTTTAAGCTCTGCTTTTTTGTGTCTCGTTTTTTATTCTACCTTGCGCATTCTGGAGTACAAACGTTTTATGTCATACATTATTTCAGTCTGTATGAATTTATTTCTTAATTTCACGTTATGGAGATAACAAGCAGCAACAATACTTACTCTTACGGTAGGATTCCTTAATTAGCCGTATTCTCGAATTACTTTGTCCACAGAGCAACTCCACCAGAATTGACTCCTCTGGGCGAATTTTCTGCATCATATGTAAATCATTGTATAATTAATTTGCCGTACATTTTTACTCAAACAGTTCCTGGCATTCATTGAATAAATTTCCATGCCAATAGATATAAAGTAGCAGTGTTATTAATAACTAATTCGAGCATAATATCATGTATTATTTAACTGATGAGGTGCTAATTAAACAGGACCTAGTGTGAACAATAAACCTCAAGGCTGCGGTACGTCCGTGGCATCTGCTGCAGGGACCTTCACCCCCCGCCCCCCCCCCCAAAAAAAACTCCCCGATTACCGAAAGAGCTTTTCTTTTTGGAGGTTCCCAGGCTTTCCCCATTTGTCCTTCTAAGAGTAGCATGTAGATGGAGATGAGTATGGATACTAGCAGAGGAAAACCGAAGTACTCGGGGACAATTTTCCCCCACTGCCAATTTGTCCAGCATGTTTGTCTAAAATATACGTTTCATATAAAACTTAAGTTTGTACCTCACAGAGAACGTTGTGCCCATTAAAAACCCAGTCGATAAAAGACGTAGGGAAATAATCTACATTTGTTGTGAGAACGATAAGCAAGTCATAAAAGCGCTGTGCGGCAAAGTGCAAAGTTTCTGTCATGTGTCTTGATTAAAGCATTTAGTTGAATTTCCTCAGCCTATGGAAGTGCATGCAACGGTAGAGGCCTTGACCGTACCTTGAGGGTCCCATGAATATTGTCCGCCACAAAGTCCTGCGGTGTCTGAATTAACGCCAGAAGGACGTCTCTTAAATGGCCGCCGAGATGATTGACAACGTCAGTCTCCAGTTCCTGAAAATTATTGGTTGTTTCTACTCTTCATCGAACATTATTAGGATTACCAATCAAAGTGGATGAGTTGGGCGGGTAACGTGGATGACAAAAAACAGCCTATAGAACAATTTTTGTCAAGAACCCAGAAAGGAAGTGACCACTTGTTAAAATCAAGCC
Source organism: Coptotermes formosanus (assembly GCA_013340265.1). Lineage (NCBI taxonomy): Eukaryota > Metazoa > Arthropoda > Insecta > Blattodea > Rhinotermitidae > Coptotermes > Coptotermes formosanus. The sequence goes on along the minus strand of BLKM01000880.1, from coordinate 824,345 downwards.
GTAAATGGACCATATTAAAGTGGATCAACACCCACTTTAATATGGTGACAAAATATGAATTGGAGTCATCTGGCCAAGGAGGAATCCAGTAAAAGCAGGGCGCTCCCAAGGGGGGGGGGGTGGAGTGCCGGGCTGCAGCCCCCCAAACCCTCCAAAACCGAAATTTAAAAGACATACATTTTGTAAAAAGATATTATGATATAAAAAGTTTTACGTGATTTCCCCTTCAGCCGAAATCAGCCACTGAAAGCGGCTAATGACTAGTACATTAGAATTTTGAAAAATAAATGAATATAATTTAAAAAACCAAGAGGATGTGACACTGTGGTTGAGTCATCGAACATGTAATTATATTCATATGTATATAAATGCAGTTGCAAACAGTGTTATGTTGTACTTACAAAATGATTTTTATAATATAATTTTTAAAACCAGAAATAATTTATATATAGCCTCAGGGCCAGTCCCCCCCCCCCCCGGCCCAAGGAAAAATTGTGGGTGCGTGCCTTAGTGAAAGGGTTCTCCTACGTCTGATTCGTGCTTGTGATTGTCCTAGCAGCTGCCACGTTCTGCTCCGTGGACTTAATTATGTAGGTTAATTATTTTATCTGACAAATATCGCTTTGTTTCTTTCTGTCAGACCAATTGTTGTATCAACGTACCCCACTCACTCGGACCGTCCCCACATACACGCTGCGAGATAACGGCAGGAATTAAAAAAATTATATTTGTCAGGTAAACTATGCAGCCCGTATGTTATACCCGGAGTAACACGCCAGCATACAGTCAAAATGTTACATTTCAGTGTAATGCAGTGTTTCTCAACTAGTGGATTGCGACTCTCTGGTGGGCGGTGAAAATATTATACAATCGTAAGAATATAAATTGAGAATAAGAGGAATAACAAAGAACTCTCTCATTCTATGTTTTGTGTCAATATTCGGTGCTCAGATTTCCTGTTTCGAATTTAGGGACTGCGACATTTGGTTCTTAGCTGAGAGACCAGATATCTGACGGAGAGATCAAGGTAAAGTTCACGCTAGAACAGGTCATGAAAGACCAGAGGGGGAGTAGAGGTATAGCCCTACTCGTTCTTTAACCTCGGCACTAGATGGGGGGGGGGGGGGTGGTCAACACTACGCCCCGGCCAAGAAACTCTCGTCCCCACTGGGATTCGATCCCTGGACCGTACAGCCCGTAGCGAATCCTGACGGAGAGGCATACTTAACCTTTTAAAGCCTAGCGGTAACTTTACATACCACCGGTTTTAACATTAAAAAATTCTACGTGGTGCCTACATTGCGTTTATGTGTTTTGTACGGATCTCAGAACAAAGAGCAACTTTTGCCTTATAACACATTAAGAGATTGGTTTTTATAACCGAAGTGGAGAGTGTTTACAGCGCGGTACGCGCTGAATCCTTATATAAAGACGAACACAGTTCGTCTTTAAAGGGTTACATAGGCACCTACCAGTATCTTCCGTACATATATTCATAGGTACAACAAGGCTAATAAAAATATTAGCGTATTCTAAATAGTGACGAGGCTAATGGTTGGACAACAGAGGAATCGTCGTTTGATTCCCGGTAAAGACAAGAACTTTTTCTCTTCTCCTAAACGCTTAGAGCAGCTCTGGGGCCCACTGAGCCTTCTGTTCAGTGGCAACTGTGAGCTTTTTCCCCGAGGTAAAGCGGCCGGACCGTGATGTTGAACATTCACCTCCATCTAGTGCCGAGATTAAACAGGATTATAACTGAGCCTCTACTGCTCCATACGCCTTGAGGGTGAGCACAGGGACCTCTTTACCTTTAATATGTGGCAATGGGGATTGTGCGTCAGTAAGTGACACATTTCGTGTAATGTTTGCTTCATGTGTTCTTGATGGCTGCAGATTACAATGTTGACATGTTCCGCTCTATCCTGCATACAGCGTCATTAAGTAATGTAGCATTCAGTACCATAACTGCAATGTTAACTTTTCTGTAAACATTAACTTGTAAAAGTAACTTAGACTGCTGTGTTATTGTGCAAATGACGAATTAATCTGCATGTTTAAACTTTATTATTCTGTTTTGCTTTCAAGTCCGTACGGAAGAACTTGGTGCCATTGTCCCCCGTGTTATACAATCGATATACGAGCGTGCGTGATGGTAATAATGTTGGCGATCGCAAATTTTGATACCAATATTACGTTGCGAGGTGGATATTCATTACAAACATTCATGTCAATGTTTCTTGCATCGCTGCATGTCCACACAGTAATAAAATGCCTTCTGAAAAGGTAATATAAAAGCAATCCCATTGCAGGGCTGGAGAGGCCCTGAGAAATGCAGAACGTTGAGGCTCCCAGATTTTTAGACAATCGGCACATGAAGGTGGTAAGGTTGTCAGCCATACGCACCGGCCGCCTTTACCCTCCAGAAAATATTCTTCGTGCTCATTTCTGTTAGAGGCTGATCTGTCATTATTATCATCATCATCATCATCATAATTGTCGTCATCATCATAACCACACCACCACTATCATCATCATCATCATCATCATCATCAGGGCCACCAAACTTTATCGTGTGACTGGACACTAGAAGGTTATAATTGTGTAAGTTTCTGACGATAGTATGTCACATCTAAACTCATTAACTTTGTGAGATTTTTCCATTGTCTCAAGCATTAAAAGTAATAAAGTCAATAAACAATTATAGTGTTGTATTAATTTTATTACTTTCAATACGTAGAAGATGGAAAAAAGTCCATGAAGTCAGTGAGTTTAGACGTGATATACCATCTCCAGAAACTTGCAGAATTGTATTAAAAACCTGCTTAAACTCGGCATTCAGTCGCTTTTATATCAATTATATTGCTTGTAATACTTTTGATGATGGAAACAATCCATCAAATTGATGAGTGTACGCTAAGCTTACAATTTCTAATACATGACTCTTCCGAACGGAAGTTGCAAGTTGAAGCGCTCTGAATTAGGACGCGAATAGCTGGACTCACAACAAGACATTTTTCAAAATACTGTATCTAAACAAAAACACATATACATGGTGATTCACGACTTGTGGACATTACTGCAGGAGATGATTTCCTAGGTCTTTGTGATCAAAAAAGTTAATATAAACATGTGTCCGATTTTGGACGGTTACGGAGTTATGGTCATTTTTTAATTCCCGTACACGCCCTCGTGTGAACCGCGTCTTAACGGAACCAGCTGGTGGGTGATGTACTCAACGTTGTCGCTTATCGTTTGCGTTGCAAGCATTATTTTTGTCACCTGACTCGTCCACCTAGCTACAGACAGTCCAGTTCCCGTATCTCGACACTTGGTGGGCATTTAAGGAATGCGGGGAAGGTGGGGTGAGTGGGTAATCGCCCTGCCAGTGTATACTGAATGACTCAGCAACTACTACGTGTTCAAACACCCTTATCACTTACATTACAGTGACTGTGCCGGCTCCTAATTTTCAGAACAGTATGGCGATAGTTCCGTCAAGGCGTGGGCGGTAGAACCGACACACTGTAGAGTGCGTGTTAGTCCAGTACGTTTACTCATCTCGGTGCGTCTGTTACGTTCACGATGCCATGTACATTTTCAGTTGCAGAGTATGCAGATATGGTTTATGTGTACGGTTTTTGTGACGGTAATTCAGTTCACGCCGTAGCTGAATATCAGCGACGTTTTCCGAACCGTAGAATAACAACCCGAGGAGTGTTTACTCGAGTTTATCAGACATTGCGAGATACCGGTACCCTTCCCGGCGTTCGCATGGCAGCTGAGCGTCATGTTAATCAAGGCGTCGATGAAGAAGAAGGCATTGTTCAGGTGGTACAGAGCAGTCCACGTGCGAGTACGCGAAGAATTGCAAGACGTCTTCGTGCTTCCCAAACGAGAGTGTGGAGAACGCTGCATGCAGAGGGCATGTGTCCATACCACGTGTAGCGAGTGCAACATCTCGGACCTGGCGATTTTGCTCAGAGACTGGAATTTTGCAAGTGCCTCAGTGGCAGTCGCCAGTTGCATATTTACATCCTGTTTACTGACGAGGCGCAATTCAATCGCGACGGTGTCAATAATACACACAACTCTTGTGTGGGCAGATGAGAATCCCCACGCCACTGTGGAAAGCAACTTTCAACTACGTTTTAATGTCAATGTGTGGTGCGCAGTTCTGGACGATAAGCTGATTGGTCCGTTCATCTTGGAAGGACGTGTTACAGGATAGGCGTACCTCCGATTTCTGCAGGAGGAATTGCCCCGACGTTTGGAGGATGTGCCTTTGAATAAACGAGGTCGTACGTACTTCCAACATGACGGAGCTCCTCCTCATTTTTCACGTGAAGTTAGAAATTTCCTGAACTACCGTTTCCCTGGGCGATGGATCGGACGTGGCGGTCCCCACAGTTGGCCAGCCAGGTCTCCAGACTCATCGCTCACTGGATTATTGTGTATGGGTATGGATGAAAGACGAGGTTTACAGGTGAAGGTCGGAACACGAGATGCATTGCTCGGTCGCGTTTTGGATGCGGCAGACCGTATCTCAAACAGCCAGCGGAAGCTGCAAGGAGCAACTCGCGCAGTTCACAACCGAGCGGCAGCCTGTGTTGCGGCCGGCGGTGGCATTTTCGAAAACCAGCTTTAAGCACAGATCAATTCAAATTAAAGGTAATTTCACGAAGTTAACGTTACATCTGTACTTTAAATGTATCATGTATTATGTTGGTTTATTATTTTGTTCCGTTTATTGTCAATTATCGTTACCCTCTATTCTAAGTTTCAAGCGGTCATAACTCCGTAACCGTGCAAAATCGGACACATGTTTATATGAACTTTTTTGATCACAAAGACCTAGGAAATCACCTCCTGCAGTAATGTCCACAAGTCATGGATCATCCTGTGTGTGTGTGTGTGTGTATATATATATATATATATATATATATATATATATATATATATTATTTTCTTGGAAAATATCACCTTTTTTAACAACCTACTTTTTTTACGTGATACCTGAACTCAATGTACATTCTATATGGTGTCCAGTGCCAAGCAATTTAACTCCCGACAAGCAAAAGAGGCTTTTCTGTACTCAAAAACCTGAACCTGCTGTAAGGCCAACCCATCTTCCTATTCAATGGGTACCGGGGTTCTTTCCCAGGGGGTAAAGGGACTGGGGCAAGAATTTGGCCAGTCACCTCCATCTAGTGCCTAGGTTAAGAATGGGTGGAGCTACACATCTACTCCCTCCCGCCCCCGTCCCACCCCAGTATGTCTTTGCGGTGTGCACAGGGACAACCTTACCTTAACCTCTGTTCCTTATGAATATGTTGAGAAGACAGTAGCTACATTACCAGAAGTTCCGACGCCGGCTTCGTGAAAGTTTTATCGATCTCAGTGCACTGGTCACTCTCAGTGTTGTTGGTCACGCATGCTTTAATGATGTACAGTACGTCTGTTGTATTTCCTAGCCTGAAACCTGTTGTTTGAACCCAGTCGGTGTGTTTTCATTTATACATATTAAACATAAGATTTGTGTTTTATTTCTTCCCTGCAACTTTCCCTCGAAACGTTTCTTGTTCGATAAGTTGTTAGTAAATTGTGCGCGAGCTGGCGTAGAGGCTCATATAGGGGTTCAAGTAAAATATCCGTTATTGTTGCCCTGTAATCATCAAAACTGAAATATGAATAAAATTTTCAATAAAAATTTCCGGAATCAAATTTTCCGAGAATTTCTTGAGTTGACCTCAAGTTGTTACAAGCAGATAGACATGGTGAAGTTAACGGACTACTTTCTTCACTTCTTCACTGCGAATAAGCCGAAGGTACTGAATTCCTGCACTTTAAGACAGAATATGCTTCAAGTGGGAAATTAAAGTGGGTTGTTGAGATTCGAGGCTTTGACGGCAGTGACTGTGAAATTTGCTGATGATGACGGCAGCTGGATCCTCTCAAATGTCGTTATACTTCCACCAAACTACACGGCATCATATCTCAGAAGACAGCAGGCTTTGCAATGTGTTGGCATTACTAGTGTTTATTCAGAAACTCCTCTCACTTAGAATTACTGCGATTGTATCAGAAGGATCTAACATTAAACAAAATTGTGGTCAATCGTGTAGAATTCCTGCTTTGTATTCTGGAGATCAAAGGTTCAAATCTCAGCCCCAAGACGGGGTCGGGGCTTTATTCAGTCTTTCCAGGCAGTGGCTAGGGTAGCTCCTTGACAACACAATTAACCCCTCCATGACCCTAGGGTTTAAGATGAAAAAAGCAACCAACAAATGCACTGTACTTACTTATTCAACTTTTTACTCTGCTTTTCCCCGACATGTTTCGGCGTAGCAAGACGCCATCCTCAGGGGGTCGTATATAATTAAGACATTATTTTCCTCAGGCGATGTTTTCCACACACGTGAAATTGTTAAAATGTAGCATTTACACACATAACACACTGTTTTCCAATATTAATTTGATGACTTCTTGGATTACAACACATAACTATATGGTCCGATGTGAATAGCACATTATTAACTGTGAGTGCAGTGGCACCCATTAAATAATAAGAATGTCTATAAGATTATTAAAATGTAACACAGCATATTGTCACAAAACTATAAAATGTTAAAAGTATGGTATACAATGAGAATAATAAGGCACCATCACGAGTTAACTAATCTTGTTATGTGTGTAAATGCTATATTTTAACAATTTCACGTGTGTGGAAAACATCGCCTGAGGAAAATAATGTCTTAATTATATACGACCCCCTGAGGATGGCGTCTTGCTACGCCGAAACATGTCGGGGAAAAGCAGAGTAAAAAGTTGAATAAGTAAGTACAGTGCATTTGTTGGATGCTTTTTTCATCTGATAAAAAATGCACGGTGAGTTAAAAGTGAAAAGGGTTTAAGTTCCGCCTACCGACCAGGACGGAGGTGTTATAAATTTATAGCACCCTTAAATTTATTCACCCCCGTACGATGAACCGGGGCCGACGGCATGTGAAGAATTAAAGAACGGTTAAGTGCTTCGAGGCCAGCATTGAATGGTGAAACATAGAATACATAAACAGAATATTGTATTAGAAAAGAAAAACGTGGGATAGCGTGGTTACTAGCAGGAGGGGGGACGTTAAAAAGAATTAGAAAGAAAACAGACAAAGGAAGGTGATCCTTATGTTTGGATGAAGAGGATGTCAAAGACATTTACTGAGCTGTTCAGAAGCTAGAAAATGGAGAAAAGATTTTGTAAAATAAAAATGGTTGAATATGCAAGGGGCGATAGCTTGTAAGAAAATACTAAGGTGTACTAATAAAGCTCAGATAAAAGACTTAGGCAAATACGAAGACGCTTTAAATGCATATGCATAATCTAACAAGATAAAATATTTGTAAATACATACGTATCTAATGGCGATATGCTACCACCGTGACATCCCGGTGTTAATCGGTAGGTAGTCCTATGAACCGGAAGGAACTAACTAAATACGCATTATTGTTATTGTTATTATTATTATTATTATTATTATTATTATTATTATTACATAATATGACGATTACCTCTAATGGGAGAAGACGACAAACATTAAGACACCTTATTTAACTTTGTTACACGTGGCTTTCAGTGCAGGACTTAGGCTACCAATGAAACTAGGAGAAATGAAATCGATTGTACGTGAAAAACAACTTTGTCTTCGGAAAAGCCACGTGATCAATACAGTGCATGACCTTAATTTGTTTGTTGTACCGGTGGAAAACTGAACACACAATTTTCCCCTGATTTTTAAGGTTTTCAAGTTACAATAATTATTGTATAATTTGGTTAATTCAACCAAAGGAAGAGAACGCGCCAGACTTTTACGCGTTGCGTATTTTTGCTGACTTTTTTAAACTACAGAATATCTTTATGAAAACTGTCTCTTTCGCGGTCATTTCGAGATAAACCTTTCCGGTCCCCAGTAAAAATAATTTCTTACACACTTTCTAGCGTTACACGTGAAGTTTAACCTTTTAAAGCCTAGCGGTAACTTTACATACCACCGGGTTTAACATTAAAAACTTCTACGTGGTGCCCACATTGCGTTTATGTGTTTTGTACGGATCTCAGAACGAACAGCAACTTTTGCCTTACAAAACATCAAGAGATTGGTTTTTATAACCGAAGTGGAGAGTGTTTACAGCGCGGTACGCACTGAGTCCTTATATAAAACAGATACGCTTCGTCTTTAAAGGGTTAATCTATATGATTTGAAAGTTCTTGTCTGCCAGCACGCCATTTCTGCATACGTACTTTGGAATAGAGAATTTTGTAATGTCTTTTTATCTTCTGCCGTTGATGGTTGCTGTGGGACGTCAGGATGTTTATGATTGTCACCCCATCACTTTTAATTCCTTGGAACGCCGCTTTCAGTTGTCGGGCTGCAAGTTCAGCATTCAGATTCGGGTTGGGACGAATAGTTCCCTGAGTGCAAGGAAACAATATAATGAATTCGAACGTAGGACAGTATTTAGTAAGGAAATTTGTACAGAAATGCTAAATACGTAAAAAAAGAATAGAATTTATCTTTCAAAATCTATCCGATTACTATTCTGACAATTTAAAGCCCAGTGGTCACTTTATGTGACACCAGGTTTAACACTGAAGACTTCTACGTAGATATGTGTTTTGTATGGATCTCAGAACAAAGCACAATTATGTCATTACACAACATCAACCGACCGGTTTTTATAACTGCAACAAACTGTTTACTGAGCGGTACGAATTTAAACTTTAACTATAACTCATGTTAATCTTAGTCTTTAAAATGTTAAATTTTAGACTTGAATTTTTGTTCGAAGTATTTGTTCTTATGGATATAGAGGAAATATTGTAAGTTGATGTGCGTATGTAAAATGTATGAATGACTTTGCCTCAACAAAAACTTGTGGAAAGTAAGAAAACTGTCAAACACAGTCTCAGCAGTTTGGTAGTAAAATTGTCTCAAGGAGTGTTTTCGTTCTTCATTTTCTGAGAAATTGGCTGTTTAATTTATCGAAAAATACCATAGATTCATAGTATGGTCTACATACATACATGTATACATACATACATACATAAGCGCGCGCGCATATGTACGAGGAAAAGCTTTCTTCGTAGTGTCGTGTCATTCCTGGAAGCGTGAGTGCGGCCTAAGGATCTGTCAGTCACGCACAATTTATACCTCACACCCTGGGATTGAGGTTGTCTCGAATTAACGAAAAGCTCGGACTGCACGGATTAGTACAATTTAGAATACGTGGTTACGTATAGAGTAAGATATTCACATTGTTTTAATATACGTGCTGTGTATATATGTGTATTAGAACATCAATATATACAGTAGTACAACAGTACAACAATAATGGAATGTACGCTCCTAAGTTGAAATTTAAATAAGTCGAGATCGTGTGCACACTGAGATACACAGTTCAGTTGAATTCTGTACCCAACATAAGAACTACTTTGACTCGGGGGCATTGGCTCGGACAAAATGGAACCTCGAAAAAATTGGGACTCGGAAAATCGCGACTGCACTGTATTATACTCCCATCTACGCCTCAGTCGTCCAAGTCTTCTGTTTCCTTCGATAACTATATATATACTTGTTAAAAATATATACGAAATATAATTAAAATGTAACATCTATAATTAATAACATTTACGAAGTTACCCTGACTGAAGGCAGAAGTATTACCCCGAGGTTAAGTGTCCGGACGCGGCCGAGGCCCACGTCATAGTACCTACATGCACACACACGCGCGCGCGTATTGACAAAACGCGGCACAAAAACCGGCAAATGTAAAATGCAGTTAAGTTTGAAAGATTACCTTGGCAGCTGAGGTAAAAATAGAATTGACGGTTGACGTAGACTTGTGACTCTGGGAAGACTTCCTGAAGTCAGCAGGAACGCGGAGTAACCGCCCGAGGTTGGTCATCATCGTACTGTCCAGCAAACTGGACGCTGCCCTGTAATATTCACGTCATCACGACGCCCTCTCGTTTGCATCAGTGCCGCGTTCCTATCGATTTGATGACATACAGACTGGGTTAGCATCATAATGTACAGGCATTAGCCTGCAATGTTAGAACACCCGCAACTTGTGAGACGTCATCCTGCCATCGGGTTTTTTTGACGAGTATTTTCAGGACCTGACCGTAAGACGTTCGGTGGCGCGTGTTAGAATCCTGCCAAAAACCTCGCGTTTATGAGTGGCGTGCTTCATCTTATCGTTAAGCGCTCATGATCAGCTATAGCCTAATTCATGGTTTCCCAACCTGTAAAGCGTATCATGCTGAAAAAGAATTCAAGAGCGTCTGTACATCAACTGCTGTGGTATATTGTGACCCCTTTCCTACTCCGTCAACATCTTAAGAATGATGACTCCAGAAAACAAGTACCCTGATCACCCTGAACCACCATATGGTGGAGGCATCCGAATGGAATACTCTGCTGACTAGTTGTAGAGCTGAAGTATAGGAGTGGTAAAAAAAAATTACCTGTAAGAACTTAGGTCATTACAGGTATCATCCCATTATCTGGAATATCTGATAAGCCAGCACCTGTCTGGTTGTGTGTATCGGATTAATGGGATGCTGCTCTATATCCTTGTCATCTGCAAGGGAAGACACTGACCCGCAGTGGACATTTAAATTGAAGGGTGTTCCAGCTATGGCAAAATGTTGGATTTAAAAGGCCACATGCTAAAGGTTAATACTTACTTATTACATTTGGGAACAGCAATACAAAAAAGATAACATGCCAGCAAGATATTAAACAAGGTAACAAAAATGCACAGCCCATACATAATAAGGAAATGAATGGAGAGGAACCTTGACATGAATGAAGAACACTGAAGGAACAGTTTTAGATATATGACTGCTTCCAGCATATAACAGACAAAAGTTAAGGAGCAAAGAATATGGGATTTTGTTTTTATTGTAGTAAACGTTATTACAGTACAGTACATACAAACATCAAATAAGTCTCAAGACAGTTAAGGTCATTTGACTGGAACATTTAATAAGATAAAACTTTCATCAACAGTTTCATTCTTTTTGTATTCAACACATTTCACCAAACAGCGAAGTTCAAAATCTTCAGCTTCTTTCCTTTCACCTCCAGCTTGAAAATGAGCTGCCACTGAAACAAAGACAGAAGTGAGATGTCTTACTACAAGGGTGGAACTGGTGTGCTCCATAACACAGTACACAAAATTCCCATTGGCATGTGCTGCAATTTATTTTGCCTACTTTATTACTAGTCAATACAGCTAAAAAATCAGAATTACCAAATAACTCACATGAAAGCTTCCCACATCAAATTTTAATCCTTTGCAAACATTCTTTAAACTCTAATAAGCTGTGATCTAGTGGTATCCATGGAAACTGACAGCAGCAGAATGTATGACAGTGACACCTGATATAAATCTAGCAAACTCTGTCAAAAAGTGGTATTAACTTGAACAGACATGTACTCCACGTCATCAAATACTGCTTATGAAAGATTAAGAAAATCCATCCTGCAGCAAAACAATAACAGTACGTTGCATACAGACAGGTGGTCAAATAGGCATATGTGCCAAATAATACACTATTTTTACCTTGGGGGAGAAAAAAACACAACTCACGAAAATAAAACCATTACAATTCTCTACTAGTGAAACGACGATTCAAATTATATCTCAGGAGAAATTTCAGAATTATGCAGTAGTCTACTATAAATTTTAAATCCGAGCTCATTCCTTTTTTTGGCCACATTTCGGGCACAATAAAAAACATATACTCTATTTTGGATATATGTAACAGACAGACAAACGTATACAATTGTTTTAATTACAAGAAATATACTACATGCATTACAGAGTTGAAAATCTTACCCAAAAGCACTGCTTCCTGAAGAAAATGCTGGTGCACTGGCTTGCTGTTGAGTCTGATTTCCACCAAAAACGGACTGTGTTGGTGAACCAAATCCTTGGGTCTGGTTTTGTGCCAGGTTACCAAATGTCATCGTGTTTTGAGAAGCAAGACTTTCAAATGTTGATGACTGCTGTCCTGCTGATCCAAAAGCACCTGAAAAAGAATTTAATATACAAAAATAAATAAAAGTACTTCAAAGTTTTAATGCCAACTACCAAACAAAAACTGGATTTTGAAACACCATACATAAAATCAAAGTGTCAACCAAATCAAACAAGTCCAAATGAATGATTATTTAATGATATTGTTTAACTGCTGAAACTATTCTGTTCTGATAATATTGCTAATACGGCATAGTTACAATGTGCGAAGACAGGCAGTCACAGTAGAGGATTACACACCTGTGACAGGAGCACTAAGGAGATAATGGTAAGAGAATTTTAATTCTGGTCATGAAAGAAAATGGTAGAACAGAAGTAAGGCAGCAGAGGAGGGGGAAAAGGAGAAGTGGGAGGAAAGGGAGGAGAAGAACCACTGGCAATAGTGAGTGAATGAGAATAACAGATTGAATAAACTGCAAGTTGTACAGGGTTCAGCATGTCTTGAGCTTGACAGGATCATTTCCCACATCTGATTGCAATCAACTCACCTGAAGATGCCGGAGAAGAGGATCCGAATACCTTCCCAGGACTACCAAATGTTGGTGACCCACCAAAAGTGGGAGCACCACCAAAAGTAGGCGATGTCCCAAATCCTGATGCCCCTCGGTCAAAAACTGGAGAGCCTCCAAATCCACCTGTAAAGGTGCCATATATTACAAAGTCATGTTTTGTTATGTAAAAAAATTACATATTAAGAACAATTAACTGACCTGAAGGACCTGAATTCATTCAACTATAAGTGGAAATCATTCAAAGAAACACAAAATCAGCACAGACCAACAATTCTAAAATGCAACCAAAATTATCAGCTAACGTGACCACTAGCTGTTCTTATTAATAAACAAGGAGTTGCACGCGTGACTTACAAACCCTACTTTCCTACTGGAATACACGGATGAATTTCTGTCACCTCTTATATAAGTAAATGTGAAGGCACACAATGCTAATGTACAAAGTTGCTATTTTTGCACTGAAAATGACAAGAAAATATTCTGTATGTATGAGTATGAACATATGCAAACTATGTACACAAGAGTTGTAAATCACAACCAAATTTTACTAATTCCCCTCTGACATGTGTTGGTCTCATATGGCCATAATCCTGAAGTTTCATAAAACAATGGGAGGTACCCAGTGTTTACATATTCAGAAAGTGTAGAGGCAAGCGTATCTACATTACAAAATGATAAAACCACTAAGATGTGTATGTGGAATCCACCATCAAATTTAAATATAGGCTGTCTCAGTGTAGGAAACTTGGGTACAGCTTTTGTGTTATGATTATGCAGCCAGTGTAATATCTCTCTCTCTCTCACACACACACACACACGCGCGCGCGAAATAAATGCTATAGGACACAGCTGGTATATCAAAAATTATAGAAGCCTACTTCCCACTCTCCAAGTTTATACATCTGCCATGTTGTTATTACTCACTGTAGAAAGCGCGCGCGCGCGCGCACACACACACACACGCACGCACGCGAAATAAATGCTATAGGACACAGCTGGTATATCAAAAATTATAGAAGCCTACTTCCCACTCTCCAAGTTTATACATCTGCCATGTTGTTATTACTCACTGTAGAAAGCGCGCGCACACACACACACACACCAGTCTGCTGGGCCAACACTGTTGCCTTTTACAGGAGCAAAGTAGACTAAGAATAACAGAAGCACCTAAATTTAAGGAGTTACCAATGTTTGTTCCAAGCTTGGGATTTCTTTTTAGTGAACCAAGATTAAAATACTTTTTGACACAAAGAATGACTGAAGCGCCCGTCATACTCACAACTTCCACAGTAACATGTTACTTAAAATGTAGGGGCAGATACAGCAAACTTACTGTCCACAAATATGGCCATGTAAAATTTCTGCTTGAGAGCTGCTCACCCAGGCTTACACACTCAAGCACAATATAAGGGCAAATATTAATGCTAAAATTCTGAAGATTTTGTGTTCCATATATTATGAAATGAACTAGTGAAGGGTCCACTGAAATTCCACCAGAAATTCCGAAGACAAGATTTTAAGGTTTGTTTTTTTACACTGTCCTCATGTAGCTTTGACATAGGTGAACACATCTTAACCATCCTTCACTAACATAATAAATTTACAAAGCCCTGGTTTTAAGGTAAAGGGGATACATTTCTTTCATCTTCCTCCATGACAGAGAGTTCAAAAGATAACGTTTCTATCACCACAGTTCAAGCACCTTGTGATTAACAATACAAGGATGTTGGTTTCTAGATCTTTTATCAAACAGGCAGCCAAAAATAATATCACTGTTTTCTTCCTTTTGTGTATTGTGTAAATGATTAATAATCCTATTTTTACCACCAACCAAATTATACTTCTTGTCATCTTAAAAATTCTTATGATTATAATATGTTCCCCTCACTGTTGTGATCAATGAGCCCAATTAAGGCCCAATCATTTTGACAATTGACGATGAAGTTGTTTTTTTGGGGCGGGTTCTGTTAACACTGATGGCGGTATGAAGATACGGATGATGGCTAGCAGAAGGAACCTACAGTTTAATGTGGGCTCTGCAAGATTCCAAGGGCCTGGAATTACTTAGATCATACCTGACAGAAGAGAAGAAGCATGAAATAAAATCTGCACTTGTTTGAACTACACTCAAAGCCAAGACTTCAGGAATGTTAAGTCCAATTCCTCCTCATTTCTATAGTGCCAAAAAAAAAAACCATACCTGGTTTGCTCTGGAAAGCAGCAGGGGTACCAAAGCCACTTTGAATGATGCTCTGTCCTAAGCCAGAACTGAAAGCTCCTCCACCAGCAGTACTCCCACCACCTGATGTGCTGCCACCAAAAATACTTCCACCTGCTGAAAAGAAATCAACAAGTATGAAAGTTATGGAACCCAAAAGCTAAAGAAAATAATGACGAAAAGTTACAGGAATAACTCACTTGATGACTGGAATAGACTGCCGGATGATGGCCCCGATGAGCCTCCAAACACACTTGTACCTCCTCCAAATACTGATGTTCCACTTGTTCCAAAACCAGAGCTACAAAAATAAATAAATAAATAAATAAATAAATAAATAAATAAAATAAACAATTACTAACATTACCAAATGAGCCCACTTATGGAAAATTTCTGAAAATAATCTGTATAAAATAACACACTTGCTGGACCAGACTCTTCTGCACTGTCTCCATACAACCACTGACCTTGTACGTGACCTTCTGTCTATACAAATGACTTTATTCTTCCTATGTGACTAATGTTTCAACCCTAGCAGGTCATCATCATGCCATGAATATCATGCTTATTACATAACCTATCAATTACAGTTCATTTTAATTATTTGTTATTAATAAGATAAAACAGTTCTTGTGTTATTTTCAGCACAGAAGGAACTGCTACAGAATAGCAACAGCAGCATGTCTGCCCCTGTAGTAACAAGTGTGGAATGGTGTCCTCTAAAGGAGTGCATTTGCTTTCCTAATGTGTACTTTACTATTGTGCATACCTTATTGAGCTGATGTCCATTTTTTGCAGTTACACAATTACTGCAGTGAAGTTTACCACATCACAGATATTGCAGTCAAAATATATTTCTCTCTATATTGGGTGTAATATTCACACACACAAAAAAAATTTAATACAGAACCAGTTTCTGGTATGGTTACTGTATTTACTGCATATCTCTGGCAGTACATGTAGGGAACACAAACTTCACTACATTATATCATGCATGTGTTTTTGGTTGTTGACAGAACTATCAAAAAACAAATTATTCAATGGGTACAAGGAACAAAATAAAGGCCCTGAAATAATGAAAAATGGGGATGAAATTTCAATAATATATTACTGATGCAGACAAATAAATAAGAAGTGAATATGCATTACATGTCCTCCAATCCTAACTCATTTTTGTAGTTCAATACATATGTGTACTGGACAGATCAGACTCACCTGCTGCTCTGCCCAAAAATGGACCCTCCGGACTGTCCAAATGTTGGTTTGCCCCCAAATCCTCCAGTAAGAAATGAAGAACCTGTTGCAGGTGCTTGACCAAAAAATGAAGTTGAGGTCTGGCCAAATATGTTTGGTTTAGTACTTGCATTTCCTTGGCCAAACAGAGACGGGGCAGTTGTAGTTGCAGTGCTTTGTCCAAATAAGTTAGTCTTGGCAGCTGTTGTAGCTGCAGGTTGTCCAAAAACACTTCCTCCACTCTGCCCAAAACCAGTTGGGCTACATATGGGCTGCCCGAAGAATGAGCCACTTGATGTTGTGACTGCAGCATCTGAGCTGACTGGCTGTCCAAATATGCTTGCAGTTTTCTGACCAAACGGTGTAGATGATGGTCCTGAAGTGGGAAGGGAAAAGCTGAATGTTGTGTTTGCAGATGAAGATGTTTGTGCCGCTGGTGACGTGGTGGTAGCAGGTGAAGTCAAAGGTGCCACTGTTTGTTGTGAAGTTGTAGGTGGTGTCACTACAGCCGCAAATATGGATCCTGTAAGAGGTTTTGTCTGGCCGAAAACTATGGAAGTCTGAGGTGCACTTGGGCTGGAAGCTAACTGACCAAAGGTGAAAGCTGTTGTGTTTTCAGTCTTTGCACTGGCAAATACTGGTGATGTATTTGGCACCACCTGAGTCTCAGTCCCTTCTGATGACTTGGAGTGCTCACCTGGACTTACGACGGTTTGATCAAAACTTGGCGTACTAATTGATTTAGATGCAGCACCCTGAGTAGTTTTTGAGGGAGATTCGGATTTTTGCACCTGTGTTTCTGGTGACTCAGCAGCTACAGTAGGTTCAGGCGCATTTTGAACGCCAGTGCTATTCTGACTTTCAGTGGATGTTGACTGTTTTCCAAAAACAAAACTTGAAGCAGGGGGGTCTGATCCTCCTGCAAATATACTCCCAGGTGAAACTGCTTTTGAAGATGCTCCTGACCCAACAGACAAGCCCCCTAATAGCAATGAACTTGGAGAAAAGAGATTCTCATTTTCAAAAGAAGACATTGCCACAGACTGACTTTTTGGTGTTGATTCAGGTTTCTGCTGTTCAGGTTCGCTAGCAGAAGTAGTGGAATCTGTGCTTTCTTTACCTGTGGTGCCAGAGGAATTTGGTGTTGCCCCAAACATGTTTCCCAGTGAAAATGGCTGCTTGGTTGGTGATCCTGTATTGAGGTTCCCAAACATAGATGTTGCAGCGTGAGCAAATATATTAGTTGAACTGCTTGACACTGAAGTTTTTCCACTGGAAACAAATGAGGGGGAAGGGTTCTGACTCTCGACAGCACCAAATATGTTCACCCGAGGTGATGAATTACTTTCAAGGTTCTGAGTGCCAAGACCTGTTAAAACGGGTGTCTTCAAGTTCACACCTGCCGTGGCGGCAGCTGATGACTTTGGGGGAGTTGCTTGTGACATATCACCACTGCTGCTTACAACTGGTGAAGGAGTGGATACAGAACTAGGGAGCGAACCTGCTAGGGAGAATGTAAAAGTATCAGATGACTTTCTTGGTTCATCAGCTTTTCCTAATCCAGATCCTCCTTGCTCTGGTTGGCCAAGAGATAATGAACCAAATGAAAATGCTGTTCCACTTGTAGCATTATTGGCAGATGACATTTCAATGGGTTTATTGTCAACAACAGGCTTAGTTGGTTTAGCAGCACCATCACTGTCTCCTGTGCCTGCAACTATAGTGTTCAGGGACATGATGGGAGTTGTTAGCAATGGACTGAGTATCCTATGATTTGAACCTGAAGGAATGATACCAGCTTTAGTGGTGGTTGGTGTTACAGTGAAATTGAAAGTAAATGATGAGTTAGCAATTGAACTTCCAGTAGAAGAAACAGGTTCCCCATGTGAGTACTCAGGTGTTCCAGGTGGGGAAAGATCTTCATAATGATCCTCCAACTTTCTACTTGCATCATTAAGTTTACCAAATGAAGGAACATTATTATGCCCCAGTCCAAAAGAAAAATTTCCAGGTTCAGCAGATTTCTCACTGTGCAGTCCACTGGTAAATAACAATTCCCCGACAGTGGTACCCTTATTCTTCACATCACTTGCATGACTCCCTGATATGGATAGAGTACTATCAAGAACATTAGGTTTTGCTGTACTGGACTCAACTGTGGGTGCAAATATTCCACTGGATGTTGCCACACTTTTCCCAGACAGGGCTTCTGTGTTTGGAGAAGCAGACTTAGTGCCTACTGATGAGCAGCCTTTACTGATAACACTTTTACCGGCAAAATCATGTTTTCCGGAAGATCTTGCTGACCCAAACAAAAACACAGGAGACTGTGGGGAGTCAGATTTCATCACATTAATTATGGGAGAATGTTTTGGCTCAGTAATAGCAACACCAGCAGAAAGTGTTGATGTAACCTTGCAGGATCCTGAAACTGAAGTTGGTGTCATAGTTACACCTACAGTATCACTTTTGTTGAGTATAGGTTTCCCTGTAGAGATTCCACCCATTGTTGTGCGAGATGGTTTGGTTGGGCACACTCGTGTCACAGTCCTTCGGGACAAAACATCCCTCAAAAGAGACTCTTTTTTGCGAGACAAACGATGATAGTGCAATCCTGTTCCATCGCTTGTTTGCATATCATATGGTCCCAATTTCATCCTCACCAGACTTTCAGCCAATTGAGACAGCTCAGTCTCCCTGCAAATATGAAATGATCTGTTCAGTACCTGTCTTTTTCCTGCTGTACTGAAACTGTATTTTAAGTAATGAAGAAAAACAGCTTAGACAGTCCATCAACTATTCCATGGTCACTACAATGCTTATTCAAGTCACAACAAAAGATGTAACTAGGTAATGACTTCCAAAAGTTACCAAAACTGGCACTTTAAAAATTTTGGTTGGATAACTAATACAGTTTAATCTAAAAACTTCATCTTCCATAGTCGGAATAATTTAAATAAAACAGTGACCTGCCACTGGAATTATACATTACATAATCCAAGTTAAAATAATCAGTAAAACTATATTCATAACACAGTACCTGTAACATCACCATCATTTCAAACAATGTGTCAGCAGTTCATGCCCCTGCAACTTCTGAACCAGTTAAACTTGTGTGGTGGAAACAATACTAGCACTACTTAAATATACTTGTAGGTTCCTTATATGATATATGGTAATAGACTACTGAAACATATGCAAATGTTTTCTTTGGGGCAGGGGGTTGTAGAATGTAAGAATAGCAACATGGTGACCATGCACAGATTTCCTGTGCTTTGCAGTTTGTTGGCAATAGCTGATTAATCAGTGAAAATAAGCACGTGAGATTTGGCATGGAAAAAGGTCATAAACATACCTACTCATGAGGTATGAATATTGCTTGTAGGTCACCAATCACAAACATGGTGATGGTGCACAAGTCTGAGGTTGATGACTCTGAAAGATACATAGGACTAGAAATCTATGCAGCAGAAATACAGACTGTTAAGTTCCAATTGGAATTCCTTGTGTACTTTCCTTTATCAGGTCACTCTACATGTGACATAAAAGAAACTATGTAATTGGAAAGGCACTGCCAACACAGCAGGTTAAACCCAAAAAAATTATAAAAATCAAACAAGACAGGCAATGTATGTATAATGGAACACTGAGGGGCGTTCACGTAACCATTGTTGCCGTGGAAAAGCAATAAGTATTATATATTCTGAGTGTGTGTCTGTAGCCTTAGTTATCCAGCATGCAATGCACATGCACCATATTATATTGTCATCTGTGGCCTGTCTGGCTCTACAATATTTTTCCACATTATCTCATAAACAGCATAATTTTTGGAAAAAGTATCTTACATATGGCATGATTTTTGGGAAAAAGTTACTCAACACAAAATATGTGTTCTGATTTTCCCTACAACTTTTGTCTGAAACATTTCTCATTTTAAGAAGAAATGAGTGAGATATTATCATAAATGTACATAAGTCTTCACATAAAGTACCTGTTATTCATGTCAGATTTTAATGAAACTTAAACTTTCTTGACATATTTTCAAAAAATACTCAAATATCAAATTGTATGGAAATGCATCCAGTGGGAACTGAGTTCCATATGGACAGACACACAGATGGGAGGGTGGGCAGGCAGGTGGACAGGCATGACGAAGCTGACAGTCGCTTTTTGCAATTTTGCTAACATGCCTAAAAATGACATCCAATATCAATTACCACTCTGCACTTCTGCTCAGCACCCAATAAAATTAAACCACCTCAGGTGAGTGGCAAACCATATTTTGCAGGCCTTTGGTGTGTGCCTGTGCATACTCACAAGCTGCTGTTACCTTCTTAGTCCCACATGTAAAATATCAGAAGTCTGAAACCTTCATGTTCTTTTACATTGCCTTATTAATGTACCACCATTACAGCCACAACCCTTTAACTTCAAACATTATAGATACATAATGTGTGGTATAATGCTCAAAACACCAAACACTGACTACTGACAATGATGATTTATAGCTGGTCTTATGCAGCCTTTTAAATTCTGGGCTGCAATTGTCTGCAGTGCCAAAGGGTTCATAAACACCTTTCCAAACTTGGAATCCATGTTAAATACAGCTTTGAACTTTTGATCATCTTCTTTATTCACATTCTCTGTCTCAGAAAACATATTCACACCATGAAACATACATTAGGTATGTTTTAGGGCCTTCAACTGGCACAGTCTTGACTTAAACTTTTAAAGCCTAGTGGTTACTGTACGTACCACCAGGTTCAACATTCAAAAATTCTATATTCTTCCCGCAGTGTATTTATATGTTTTGCGTGTGTGTCACAACAAACAGCGTATTTTACCCTACACAACAATCAGTAATTGGTTTTTGTAACTGAAATGGCAAGTGTTTACTGTGCGGTACGAACTTGGTCTTTAAATATAATGGATTACGTCTCGTCCTGAAAGGGTTAATGAAGTCTGAAGCCCACCACAGGCCAAAGAAAATCCTGTGAATGGGCTTCAATTTGACAATTTATGGATTCACCTTTTATAGTGTACTGAAGTAACACTCATTAAGGATTGTGGAACAATTACATATACAACATACCCCTTGTTTAGTTGTGCATCCTCCTTTTCACGAACTCGGGCAAGAACTGCACTGGAAATAAGAGGAATCTGTGTGCTCCTTCCTTGTTCTTCAGCTCTGCGAGCAATGTCAGCCATGATGGCCCGCTGTTTGTTGAGAATGTTATTCTGCATTACCATAGCTTGGTACACTGATTCCAGTGACGGAATATGGATCTTATTCCTATAAAGAAACACATGGTCATACTGGAACAAGAGATGAATATGAAACAAGCACAAATAGTTACCTAGTTACAAGTTTTTAACATACAAACATTCTTATTATTGATTCTTTTCTTTTCCTGTGGTGCAACAACCCAAATTGGGCCTAGGCCACTGCCTTTTTGGGGGTTTCTAGATCACTTTTGTTATCGATAAAGCCCTCAATTAACAACAAATGTTCGTACTCCACATTCGTATCAAAATAATCCTTTAGATGCTTTACAAAACTCAATGCAGTTCTTTCTGTCAAGACTTTGCATACTGATTATCCCAGAAAACCATCTCTATAATACTGAAATTTATTATAGTGAAAAACACAACTTTTAACAACTGAAATGGAGGACAAACATTAATATGGTTACCAATATACTTGCAAGTCCACAGACATGTGACATATTCCTACTGTAACGAATAAATTAAGATGTGTTACCTTCACTGTGGTGAAAATTTTGGTTGTGTTCTTCTAGATTATGTGGAGTGAGCAAAACGTCACTGTGCACCTGTGCAAGAAGGGTGCTGAACTGTGCTGGAAGTGGGAAGTCCCATACATAAAACATATTAGGTGCCATATGTGGCCTCTGTCACAAGCCAGTGGGGGTCACTTCCAACACTTGTAACTGCAATTACTGTACATTCACTGTGACTTCCCCTCTAACCTATATGTGACTCCTGATAGGTGCACAGAGACTTCTCGCTCACCACGCAGAGCTGTGTAGTACCATCAGTAGTTACCCACATTTCTGAGAAACCTGTGGCCTCCATCTGCAGCCTACAAGATAGTGGCAGCAAGTTTCTGTAAATCACTGGTAATTACTTACAAGACTACATAGTGCCATATCCAAGAAGACCATAGTCATAAGAGTAAATTAATTTTTTTCAATAAATAATGGAGAGAAGGACTTAAAAAACATATACATTCACTGTGTTGACACTGCTTCAAAGGTAATTAAATTCAGCCACTCCACGTATCAGACAGCAGACAAACTGAAATATGTACATAGCATAAATTTGAAAAAGAAAACACACTCTGAATGCACAAGAAATACAAAAATAGTGGTAAAACTTTATTGCTTTTCCCTTAAAAACAGAACTATACATAGTTTGACCTTCTCAGAATGAAGCAGATTTGTCACTCAGTGTAAATATGGTAATGATTTCTTACAGCTACTCCACTATGGAGTATATAATCATGTCTCAATCATTGTTTTTTATGCAAGAAACTCAATTTAATTTCTCCCAAAACTCACTTAACACTTGGCTTGCAAGAATCTTGGAATTCCAGCCATCTGCTGTCAAGCTGTTCGTTCAACTGACGCAGCTGATTCTCCACATAATAAACAAGGTGCTTGATGTTGGCAGTATACCGTGCACTCACTGGATCCAAGGCCTGTGATTGGGCCAACTGAATATACCTGCAAGTATTCATCCTCTAAGATACCCAACACAATGAAGTGCACAAAAATATAAATAATTTTAAAATGAATGAAAGGACAGTTCATGTAAATTTTGAGTCATTCTGATAGCTCTCTTACAACAAACATAAATTCCCTTAACATACATACATTACACACAGAAGTCTCAAGACAATGAGTGGACAAACATCAATTGCAGGGCCCTACAACTGCAAAATTTGGTATGTACATACATGGGACAATTTAGCTGTTGTGTTCTGGATTTGGCTTCTTCAACCCATGCAAAAGTTTCCATCAGTACAGACTTTAAGCCATGTATTTCTGAGCTTTGAGCCTGTGTTGTATCCTTCAGCTCCCTCCAGAACTCATCCATTGCATCTGCTTTCAGATACAGAATTCTTTTCTCATCTTCAGACCCCACCTATTTATGATAAAAAAAATTATCTTACAAAATTCAGAATAAAACTTAAATCACCCTCATTATACAATATGTAACAACACGTGAAGCATGTACAATCTGCGAAATCACACAAATGTACTATCACAAGTATATACTTCGTGGACACAAAAAGATACAACTGATACAGTTCAGTGAAGAATATAGAGGGAAATGGAAACATGTGGACATCAGGAAGCAGAGACTCTGGAAAATAACTGCTTACAGAATCAAAGACAAATGAATGTCAGGGATGGGGGCTTCTTAATGCAAAATTAATGAGACACTGTAGGTTCTGACAGATGTGACTTTGAAGATTGCCATAACTTTCTCAGATGTTACACTGTGTAGTCTGGTAGAACATACCAATATTCTGGAGGAAATCTACTACCTCCAGCTTCAGGGTATAAGAATCAGACACCTGCAGAGCAGTTTGATGATGACAAACCTCACAGATAACATAATTTTTCAAGAATGGTCCATATGGTGGCAGACAGTGAAACCAGGCAGGGTGGTCAGTTCCAGTGCTTACACAAGGTTCATTGTTCCACTCCTCCAGCTGACAAGAGGCTGGCTTCTTCTACCCTAAAGACTGAGGCAGTAGATTCACCCAGAATGCCAGCAAGCTTTTACCACACTACATGGCATCACATTCCAGATGTGATAATCTTAAAATTAATCACATCAAAACAAACACATGTTAGAGCTTTGTCTGGAACAAACTTGGGAAGTGTCAGAAAAGTAATCTGCTTGCAAAGTGCCACAACATTCTGAACCGACCGACCGACCGACCGACCAACCAACCAACCAACCAACCAACCAACTTATTAACTAAAGGACGAGAAAAGTAAACTGCTTGCAGATTGTCACAACATTCTGAACCAACCAACCAACCAACCAACCAACCAACCAACCAACCAAATAACGACCCAACCAACCAACCAACCAACCAACCAACCAACCAACCAACGACCCAACCAACCAACCAACCAACCAACCAACCAACCGACTGACTGACTTAAATGGTTCATTCGTGACACCAACAATTGCACCCTTCATGTATATATATAAATACAGTCTTACATCGCTACATGTTTAGGTGTTGTTTACGCCATCCTCAGGGGAGCTCTACACAAAGATTTAAAACCTACTAAAATATAATATATGACACAAGCAATTCATATTATATTACAGTATTCTTGCAGCTAATGTTAACCATGTAGGTTTCATGAACTGTGATCAAATTAATATCTTTAAAATATATTATTGTTTTAATACTAATATTACTAACACTACTGATCAAGTAGTAGACTAATCTAGTAGACAGAAGATTACCAACATTTTAGAGTAGAATGCATCATCCATCTTCAGGCTACCTGGCATCACATTCCACTATATCACAGACTTAATATTTAGCAATAAGAGAACATGACATCTGATAAAGATACTTTGAGAAATAATGCGTGGATGACTGGACAGCTATTTATAAGCATGAGGTAAACCAATGATTCAGGTAGGATGTGCCATTGCACAGGCATTTATTTGCTGGCCTCTCATTGTGGAGGACCAGGTTTCAGCCTCGCAATGTTGATAAGGATTCTAGTGTTATGGGATGTGACACCGTTGTGAAACAGCACAGAATTTCTTGACTACCTGTGTAGCTGTTAAGTCCCTAGGACTCAGCTCTGTAGTGTTAATTAGTTAATTACATGAAAGATGGTTGGACACTAAGAGGCCAGGAACAACATCAGTTGTGCAGGTACTGGAAGATGGAATAACATGGGCAGCTTTACACATGGATATGAAGTAAACATGGTCAACTGGCAGAACAAATATGAAGTTTGCCACGTGAAGAGAACACAATGCATGCAACAAACAGAAATGTAACCAACTGGAAACACGATTATAAAGGTACAGATCTAAGGATGGAAACATTCCACAGAGATGTTACTTACTTCAACACTGAGTCCATTAACTCTGGAACGCAATGCTGCCAGTTCACTGTCAAAGTGTACAATTTCTTCATTGATGGCATTATAAAATACACTGTTATTTATGACAGGTTTTGCTGGAGCAGCAGGTGTCGGGGGTGTGGCTTGCTTCACCTGGTTATGTGTTGGTAGTTTAACATCTGATGTGGGTGCCTCAACCCTGACTAACTGAGTTGATGGAACAGCTGCTGGTGGCACTTTAGTAATGGTTACTGAATTTCCAAATGTTTGTTCTGGGTTCTGCACAGAAGACGCCAAACTGCTACTGATGACACTGGCTTGTGGTTTTACTAGTGTACTTTGTAGCTGGGGAATTGCCAGTGGAGCTGTCGGTTTTGATGGCTGGGAATATACATGATGAAGCTGATTAGTATATTACAGCATACTTAAGTATAACAATAAACACTGCTGTGACAGTAATTAGTAATGCTGAGAATATAAAGTTCACAAAGTTGTTAGAGCCAATGCAAGTGGCTTAAGAGTTTTGAAATTATGATTTGATAACAGTCTTCATTTTAGGACAGGTAAACATGGCTACCTATTCATTACTACCTCCCACAACAATTGTACTGTTTTAACTTCTCAGTATAAACTGTGCATTATGCAGTCAGATTATGTCTTCTGAAGAAGCAGCAGCAGCCTGATAAAATCCTATCAATTCCATACTGGTTCAATTCTGCATTTAGTTTGCAAAAATTTATCTGAATGTAAAAGCAGAAAGAGTGTAACCCTTAAAACTCCGTTTATTAATTTAAATTAAAAACCTACAAAAATTGCACCTGTAAGCTTTACTGTGTCTATCACTGTCCGTCTGTCTGCATGTATGAACTCAAGAAATGCAGTATAGATTGTCGTGAAATTTGATATTGGAGAGTCTTAATGGAATCTGTCAACACATTCCAATCTTGGTTAAAATAAAAATTTTACAGAAAAGTGAAACATAAATTTTATTATATCCAATACACTTTTTCTGTAAGTCTTAATGGTTTCTGGGAAGACGATTAAAATCTTCTGAGCTGTTACACTGCATCAGTGAGTAAGTAGTTTCCAGTGTCTGAAGGATCATAGTACCTTCAACTTTGGCAGTCTGGAACTGCAGTCCAAGACTGCTTGCCCATGAACACTGGTAACTACTTAACTAGACAACACAGCATAACATTATAGTGGACAAACCTTCAGCAACACCACTGTCAGAACCTCATATTTCAGTTTCTGGGGTAATTAAATAAAAAGGACTTTCATGCTGTCTGGAGGAAGTATGAGTGAACACACCAAACCTGCCAAGACTATGCCTACACTTCCTGACTTATTTAATAGCACAAGATGGTTTAGCCCCAGATGAAGAGCTCCTGGTAGCAACTGGATAGAAGGCCAGTTTGAACATGGTGCCTACAAGAAATCCTGCCTCTGCACACAATTGAGCCTCAGCTGTCCAGTTCACCCGACTGGCAAAGATAATACGGCTTATTTTATACTTCCGTACTTCCTTATGGACTGAGTGACTCACTGACTCACTAATTAAATAACTAACTTCCTTGCTTACTCTACAATGGCAAGTCCTTCTTGTGACGCTAACACTTCCTCTGACAGTCAGAAATTCCCCAAACTTTACAGAACATCACAATTCATTACTATGTTCACAACAGCTCACCATGGTGTCCTATCACTAGTCAGATGAATGTAGTCCATGCCTTCCCACCCTAATTCTTCAAACTCTACTTTAATATCACCCTACACCTAGAACTTCCACATAGTGTGTGTCCTTCAAGTTTCCTCACCAAAAGCCTGTACATATTTCCCAATTTAGTATATAATTCAAATAGTTATCTGTATTTAATGTTGATCATACCTGCTGAAGAATGGGTGTCAAAGTCAATGTAGGTGCTGTGAAAATGAAGTCAGCAGCAGTCTGTACTGGAGCTGGTTTCAAGTTGGCTGTAGCAGCTGCTGTTACTGTCGTCGTCGTAGGTGCTGTGAAAATAAAATTGGCAGCAGTCTGTATGGGAGGTGGTTTCAAGTTGGCAGCAGCAGAAGCAGCTGCTGGTGTTGTCATTGGTGCTGCGAAAATAAAGTTGGTAGCAGTCTGTACTGGAGCTGATTTCAAGTTTGCAGCTACAGCAGCAGCAGCAGCAGCTGTTGTTTTTGTTGTTGTTGTTGCTGTTGTCATTGTCATCGTTGTTGTTGTCATTGTTGTTGCCACTGTGCTTGAAAGAAAACTGAACACTGGTTTTGTTGCTGGAACACTGGCTGGGTATTTTACGCCTGCACCAAACCCAAAGTTTGGTGGATTACTAACTGATGAACTTGTACCAACAGATGATCGAGCAACAGGACCTGTGCCAAAGCTTACTGACAATGCAGTACCATGACTTGTGCCAAATGGAGTAGCCGTTGTGTTCAGTACACCTGTCCCAAAAGTGCTTGCTGATGTATGACTGAGACTAGTGGCTGATGGATTACTGATGGCAGTTCCAAAGGTACCAGATGATGCACCAAAACCAGCAAATGATGTGCCTGTCAGACTAGCACCAAAACCAGATGATGGTGTGACTGTTACTCCTGTGCCAAAACCAGCAGACAGTGCACCAGCTGGGTTAGTGCCAAAACTGGTTGATGACGCATTACCCAGGCCAGCTTGAGAACTACTAGGTGACACACCTGATAGGGTTGTACCAAACCCAAATGAAACGGATGGCTGTGATGTACTCCCAGTCTCAAACCTGGCAAATAAGGGCAATTAAAACAGTTTATATTTCTTACCCAGAAACATTATTTATAAGTGCCATATCACATGACAAATGTACATAGAGTACTTTCAACTTACCAACAGTACAATATGCAGTAAAACACTCTTACAACAGACTTCAGCAAGTCTAAAAAATTCATTCAACATTACAGTGAAACCTCTAATCATTGTTTCTTAAGCAGCCACAGAAAAAATGATAAATGCAGGAAAATAACGCCTTAAAGAAACTTTCAAAGGTCTCAGATTTATAGGGACACAGTATCTAAAAAATATATGGGAGAAAATGATGCCAAGGGGAACAACGGATGGAGGTTTCACTGTATCATGGAAAAAGTACCATACTTATGCATGTATAGGCCATACTTTTATTTGAAGGATACAGTCAAAAAGAAACAGTGGTATAACTCCAGCCTGTCATCATCCACAAAATGCTGTAAATATATAACACATGCCCTTCCTTTGTACAGTACACTGAATGTATTGCCAATCAGCTGTTACAAGAAACTGCAGTAACTCAGGCCTGATGTAACATACTTTAATGCAAATATAAAGGGTAGCCTACCATACATGATCTCAGATTGCTCAGTTACTGAACTGTATACTATCTAGTATTAAAAAAAAATTGTTCAAAGACATTAGCCCCTTCCATCAGATACTTCTAAATAGACACATCTGCTCCCTTTCACCTGGAGACAGAAAAAGATCCAGTTTCTGAAACATTTATTGCTTTCAGCTGGGTGGAACTTTGAAGTGACGATGTGTCTTACATGATGCACAATTATGGCAAAAATACAAACACAGTCATAGTATTTAGTACTCATAATTTTATACTTGATTATAATTACATAATGTTGCACCACATGTAATAGATGTGATTTAATATGTTCCATGTCCGTGCACTATATCATACAAAAACACTAATCACCAACAAATGCACAAAGAGAGCTTTATCATCAATCGTAACACACTCCTACATGTTTCGACCCTGCTGGGTTGAAACATGTACGAGTGTGTTACGATTGATGATGAAGCTCTCTTTGTGCATTTGTTGGTGGTCAGTGTTTTGTTTTTGTAACAGATGTGATTTGCTGTGGTGTGTGATGCACTAATCCAAACAACTTCCTACGCAGTTATTGGTCCTTTCTTCGTGCAGCTTACATGACACAAAATTAATGAGAATAAAAATGTGCAACTACTGTACACTATTTCATATTTATTGCATACACACAGAAATATGAAATTTGGTATGCAGACAGGTTATGAATATACCTATAAACTTGTGAAAAATACCGTAAATCAGAAAATATATATTTCAATGGACTGAAACTTTGGGGGCAAGCACCATAAATTTAACATATACAAAATCAACAGATATATAAATATTAAATTTTTCAGAGATATATAATGACACACACTAATAACAGTAATAACACTGTACAGTATGTGCACTACTGTACACAAGAAGAAGTGTGACCACAATGGATTAAATGGTATGACAATCTACAGAAGAGTGAATCCAAGAAGCAATGATCTGAACATCCCTCAATGTTATATTATACATACATTTCATGTATTGTTCAGATTACAAATAAAGAAAATGTTCTCGTTCTATATTCAGGGAAATATGGTATATACAAAATGAATAACCCATTCTACATCACTGGTACCCTGAGGAGAATGCCAAGAACATGAGTATGTAGCAAACTAGGTAACATTTACAATTTTAACCATCACCTCTCCCCAGAAAAGGATATTATTTAAGGTCTTTGCCCTTCTGGGATGTTACACAGCATTGGTTTGGTAGTTAGTTACTTATATTTTTGGATGGCCTATTGGTCCCATCTTCAAGGGTCAAGCAGTCCAGTTACTATAAATTTACACCTCTGTGGATTCCAACAAACTTACAGAAATTTCAGCACATCATTATGTCTCATTAAAAGTAATATTTTATTCCTTCTATCTATGTCAATTCTAAATGGTGTATCTTAAAGATGAGACAAACCGAAACAATAAAACACAACTTTCAAGTGACTTTTGTTTTTAACACGTCTCCCATGTCATAATTAATGTATACAGTAAACTAAGCCTCTTCTAACATCTGAAAATTTTCTCTTTCAGGTCATGGAATATGCACTGGCTTTCACAGGCAGCAGCATCTGGTGAGTCCAAATTTTCATTAGTTTCTCAATAATGTTAATCTTTCTTCTTCTGGCTCATTCTTAGTTTCCTTCTGCATTTATAACTTAAAGACACTATTAAAAGATGGTCTACTGAAGATATAAAATTTACTCACATTACTGAAGATAATGTACTTGCACTATAAAACGAGATTAAAGTCCATGAAATGTTATGCCGTGTTGACTGGTAAATAGCTGTCAACATTTCAGAGAAACTTCAGTAACTATTTACCAGTCAACACAGTGTAACATTTCAGAAGACCTGAATCATCAGCAATTAAAAATGCGACAAGAGGCCATAAAAGGAAACAAATTAATGTAACTCAGCTAGAAAACAAAGATTAACATTAACTACATGCTTGTATGTAGACTATGAATTGAGGTTTGTGTTCAACATTACATAACAATACAACAAGAGCTGTGGGCTGAACTCATAAAGCCTACTTTTATAGTGGATTGATTTCTTGTCCTACATCATATCAACTCATGTTGTTGTTATTGTTGTTGTATTTCATTACTTAAGTACAGATACCGTATACCTCAAGTTTGTTGGGTACAACAAAGTTTCATACTGCTGTCAGGTTTGTTGACATTTCATACATAACATGTATATGTATTTGTGACCTATCTGCATACCAAACCACACATGCCTAGCCAGAGTGGTTCATTTGTTAATGCCAGTAAACTTAAAACAGTGGTTCTTAACGTGTGGTCCATGGACCCCTTGGGGGTCCGTGGAAAGATTTCAGGGGATCTGTGAACACGGATGGGAAAAAAATTACAGCTTTATTTTAACTAATCTCTAAATGAAATTAAGCTTTTCATTCAATAATGAATTTAGGAAACAAAATAATTTATGGCCTCTAAACCCCAAAAATGTTTGTTTAATTTCAACAAATCTCAATATCAAATTATTATACCCTAGGAAAGGCGAACTAGAATACATGTAGTATTCCTTTGTAATATGATCTATAATACAGATTGTAGGTTCTATATCTAGGTATTTTATTTTATGCATTTAAATACATTTTTCTCAGAAGGGGTCCATAGGTTTCACCAGGCTCTCAAAGGGGTCCACTGACTTTAAGCCACAGAAAATATTCATGTGGCTGCCATGTTATTTCACATTCACCAAAAATGTTACCTCAATGAAAGTTGCACATTTTTCCAAGATCTATGAACACACGTTAACTTCAGGGCCCTAAAGTGGCAGTAGCATCACTCCCACCTTGCAAATTCTCTGCATATGGTATGTTATTATTACCGACTGTAGAGAGTTAAAAATTAGAGCACTGGGTGTCCTTCAATGGCTTTCCTTTTAAGGAATGCTAGCACAGTCCCAAAAAATGCCTATTAGCTTCATCACATGTCTGTTTAGTGTAGCTCCTGCTGGATGGATTTCCATGAAATTTGAAACTGGAGACTCTATGAAAAAATTTCAAGGAACTCCAAATTTTGTTAATATCAGATAAAAATATCAGGCACTTTACAGGAAGACCTATGTACATTCTATTCTTGCTAACAACATAAATTTGCCATAACAGCATTTCTGTGCAACACTCAATACTTTTATATTGTTGACAGTGACATGTAGCTCAACAACACAAACAGAACGCATTAGTGCATTTCCACTACAAGAAGAGTTACGCGAAAATGACACAACCTTACACTACAGATACACTCCCAATCTTGTTGGAAGGAAAGTAGGTTACTAAAATGACAAATAACTTACTTTTGTGTAAGAGGAACTTGCATGTCTCCTACACCACCATCTAGTGATGTTAGTGCAGCACCGCTGTACAAGGGAGTTGAAAACTCCAAAGACTGACCCATAGTTTTTCCTGCACTGCCCCCTGCACTATGCTGTGGGTCTGCTGTCACAAGAACCTCAGATAATATGTTATTCACATGACTCTTATCTTCTGTGGGAATGGTAGTGAACATGGCTAGGCCACTCTCATCCGGTAACTTCTCAGGAGGTAAGCACAGACAAGCTGCATTTGGTCGTAGATTGATTGCATAGAACAGGCACAGCACACCCTGGTGGGACAGGATATAAAGCACAGGCATAGGAGCAATGCTCTGGTTCTCACCTGTAACAATAACAAATCATGCAAAAGGGGATCATTTATAATTCTTTCCAAACTGAATAATCAGTACATAATTTCAGGTTTCCACATGAGTAATGACTTCTGAAGTCACATATTTGAAGGATCATCACACTTTCTTTTAAACATAGCATATTGCTCCCAAAGATGAAACTATTCATACAGGCTCATTTATATCAACAAGTTATTTCTACTAAGCTCCTTTAGTATTTAAATATTTAACGCCTGTCATTATAAGGCAACCCTGCATATTTCATGCGATGAATTAGCAAAAAAATTCTTGTCTTATATTCAAGTAAATATGGGATCAACCTCACAAAACACAGTACACCTAACTCACAACAGTGACAAGTTTCAGGTACTTGTGACTATGGTTACCAACATTCAGGTTCCACAAAATGCCGTATTTCTTGATCAGTTTCTCACAAACAACTCTGCTCCATGTAGTCAGTTAATTAGTTAGGTAGGTAGTTGGTTGGTTGGTTGGTTGGTTGGTTGGTTGGTTGGTTGGTTGGTAAGTCTGTCAGTTATTTTATTCTATTAGAAATACTATGCCCTATAATGAAAAGGGTTCTAACTCACCCCATGGAAGTTCATGCTGAGTACTTGTATCTAACCCAAAGCCCACAGGAAATGTCTCCTGCTTGTCCACTGACAGAGGTAATTCAGCGCGTGCAGCATCCTCCTGGGTCCATTGCTCCCATGAGATCTGATCCTCTTGCAAGCCCAGAACACCTACTTCCATGCTATTTGCTGATGCCACCATAAGTATATTCCTATGAATAAAAGAGAAAACAAACGATATACATGAACACAAGAACTCGAATGCAGTACACATCTTCCCGAACAAATTCTTCATAAGTGGATGGAAGAATAATGTTACGAAAGATTTCAGAAAAGGTGAATTCAAAAGCGTGAACTCGAACGAGCGGGATTAGAATAGCATGCATGGACGTCTTTTATCTAAGAATCAGAAATGCAATTACAGTCTAGCACAGTGGTGTCCCCCACCCCCTGCCCCTCCAGTAATTCATTAAAAAAGGATTCCACTGCATGATAATGCCATATTTATTTCTCTACTACAGTATCATACCAGGTTGGCTGATGAATTAGGTAATACTGCGGTGCTCGCAAGTCTCCACCACTATAGCAGATGTCTTCATAGTTCACAAAGCTTAATGGTCCTGTCTTGGGAGCATTCACAATCAACAGACCTGTAGAAATACAGAAAAACAGCACTGAATAAGGAATTAATTGAACTTTAAAGTATTCTGATGATGGTGTGTTATAATAGATGTGACTGATATTTTGGACATGTTCATAACGGCCCACCACAGTAGGACCTCCCACTTCTCCTTCCACCTGAACATGGAGACAGATCCATTCCCTAAAATGCTGTGGGCACTTCAGCCTGAGGTGATGGTCAATATCCAAAACATAAGTTGCACCTCTTACAAGTTTGGCATTATTAAATTTACAGATAAGAAACACCGTTGCTCACTAGCACTGTAACTGAGATCTATGGAAAATGTTCAGTATCTTCCCAGTACACTACAACCCCATTACTAGAAAACTATGTGAACAATATAATCAGTACCTCAGCATACTTACATGAAAATTAATTTTCATTATTGTAACTTATAACAGCATTATATTTCACATGAAGTTATACGTCTTAGAAATCTTAAGCACACGAGCATCACTAAAAAAAAAAAGATAGTTCCCAAATCTGAAATAATGCATAATTTACTAAGAAGACAAACATTGCAATACCTGGTCGCTCATCTGTGTTGACCTTATCTTTATATATAGCTGCAAATTGATAGTTGGACAGCCAAAGTACATTAACAACAGCCACATTGCCACTTCCAAGATATGGAGGTGAGAAAGTCTTCACTGCTTTCAAGTCTGGCTTGTACTGTGTTAGTGTTCCACTTTCAGAGCCCACAACCAGTTGCTTGCCTTTGGGACTCCAACAGAAACAACTGAAGAAAAAAATAAGAACAGAGTTTCAATTAGTTATAAATCAAAGGTCATGGATTCCAAGGCAATTTAACTCTGTGGAAAACAGCTCTCCTTAGGAATCTCAAAGTAATTCAATCAATCAGTCAGTCAAGAAATTCCCTGCGTGTGTGGAACCCAAAAGTGCCTCTTCATGTTCACAGCAGTCCACTTCTGTTCCATATCTTAAACCAGATTAATCCAGCCTCCACCTTCCCTGAACATTTTTTGTGGTCAGTTTTAATATTATCCAGCCATCAGTGTCTAGATCTTACAGGTGATCTGTTCCATTCATGCTTTATGACCAAAACTCGGTACACATTTCCCATCTCTCCCATGCATGCTACACGCCCTGCTGTTGAATTGATCATCCAAATGTTTGGTGAAAAATTAAAGGTATGAAGCTGCTCACTCTGCAGTTTTCTCCTGTCTCCTATTAATTCCTCAACATTAAATCCAAAAATTATCCTCAGGACCCTGTTCTTAAACATCCTCAATCCACATCCCTCCCTTAATGTGACAAAATGAGGTAAAATACAGCTTTGGATATTTTCAGCCTTGTGTTTCTGGATGTCAGACAGGAAGATAAAATATTCTAGGGAGTGGTAGCAAGCGTTCCCCAAATTGTACCTGTTCTTTATGTTTGTGGATGTGAGACACGAAGACAAAATATTCTGAGGAGCATGATAGCAAGCATTCTGAGAACTGTATAAACTCTTTATATTTCCAGGTATCACAGAGAAAGACAAAATATTGCGAATAGCATGACAGCAAGTATTCCCCGAATTTATTCCGCTCTTTATTTCTTCTTGAGTACAATCTTGATCTGTTATTGTCATTCCCAAATACTGTAACTGTCACATCTTACAAGATTCATTATCCAGCTATATTCCTAGTATAACTTCATCTTACATTGTCATAACAAACCAAGTTAAATACATGAAAAACATCATGTTTTTATATTATTTGAGTTCAGGCTTTCTTATTTTGGTGACTATATACTCACTTTAATGTGGCAAGTTTTAATGTAGATGTCAATACCAAATTACAACAAATCCTATAGAAAACTTTCAGAGAGAAAACATGTGGACACAGACATGGCCTTCCCGCTACACGTCCACTTTATTCACAGTGTGCCAGGAATGCATGACAACTACTTACAAGCATACTCACTTTGCTTGGGCAGCAGGTGGTAGGGTGCTAATGTCAACTCCAGAGGGTTTCAATTCATAAGCCGCCATACTTCCGTCAGACAGGCAGGCAGCCAAAACATTTGTAATTCCAGGATTCCAAGCTAACTCGAGAACCAATGTGTCAGATTTGCTTGAGAGTCGGACTTCAGTCACTAGGACAATATCCTGTGGAAATAAGAAGTGTATGATTATAACATCAGGTATCTGTAGAAGATGTTTTTACACAGGCGTATCCAAAAGTTCCAGAACTCACCACTACGATCAAATGGCAGGTAGCACAGCTTTCTGCCACCAGGTATCAAAGTATCTCAGTCTTCTGAGTCATTCTAGTGAGTTCTGCAGCCCCAAACCTCTGCATTGCCTCTCAGTAAGTGTTTACTCCTGTGCAGACCAAGTGCTACCTGTGATTTTCTAATGGCTGATTGAAACTGCATTAAGTGTTACTTCGAACTCGAGGAAAGCTGCATCAGAAACACACCAGACAAAACCCTGGTTTACTGTTATGACACAGAAACCAAACAGTTGTTCTCTCCAAGTCCAAATAGTTAGGCAAACCACGTCAAAAATCAAGAGGAAACTGGTGAATTTTTTTGATTGTGAGGGCACTGTTCACAGGGAAATTGTTCTTCCAGCACAAACAGTTAACCAGTATTACTACCAAGAGGTTTTGAAACATTTAAGGGCGCAGATCCACTGAAAATATCTGAACAATGGCAGAACTCGAGCTGTTGTTTCACAACAGTGCACCAGCACACACTGCTTTGACACTGCAACAATTTTTGGCTGCTAAAAGCACTATTGTGATGCCCCACACTTCTTACTTGCCTCACCTGTCCACATGTCATTTCCTGTTGTTTCAAAAGAATGAAATTGCAGCTACAATAGCATCACTTCCACCATATCCCTGAAATTCAGGAACAATCACTGGCTGTCTTACACAAGATTCCAAAAAGTCAGTTCCAGCAATGTTTCCAGTAGTGGCAGAAGTGCTGGAACCATTGCATAAACTTGGAATGAGACTAATATGTTGGGGCAGCCATTTATAACAAAGATAAGCATATATTTTGTTACTGATTCAATCTAGGAACTTCTGGATATGCCCTTGTGTAAGAGGGTGAGTAAAATGAAAAGTGCAAAGTTCTAATAACCTACAGGGCACAGCTGTAGGCACAGGAAGTCACCAGCATGGGTTCAAAGCATGTCATGTGCATGGCAGATTTGGCAATACAGCCAGTTCTGCCATTACATGTGTTTCATTAATGTGAATCGATGAAACACATTTGACAAATAGATGAATGCTGTTTGTATAACGCATGTTGGCTATCATGAAATTTCGGTGACTGGTGTGCAGATATCATACCCTACTTCTTCCATAACCCCTATGTAATAGTGTAATTTTCTATAATATTATCTTCCAATCTCCATCTCAGTCGTCTGTATGATCACTTAACCAAAAAATGCGTAGTCCAACATAATTTCCTGTTTTCAAAACATGTTTGCTCATTTACTTGTTCTTTTAATCATTCATTTGTTCATTCATTCATTCATTCATTCATTCATTCATTCATTCATTCACTTATTCATTCATTTATTATTTCATTCTCACTGTAAGTTAAGGTACAAATTGTACATACTCTCTGCAACAAAACTTTACTGCAAAAATTACTCACCTTTGCTGAAAATGATGGAACACGATAAATAAGTGCATGGGCACAACCATCCCTCTTGATGGCAACTACTAAATAATTCTGATCACAGCTCACATTAAGATGGGAAGGTTGTGACAGAAGTTGTATCTCTCGTCGAGGAAAATTAATAATCTCCCCTCCAGTACCACTGCTGGCATATTCCAATCCAATGATGTTTGATGATGTAATAACTAAAAACATAAAACATCTATTACTGAACAGGTTTGCCTTAAAACATGTCTGTCACAGGAATTTAAACCTCAAATATGGGACAAAACAGAACAGTTTCACGGAATGTATTCACCTTCAAATTGTGTTCACAGACAGCAATATGAATTACATTACAATAATTAAATGACTGTGTAAAACACAAAGCCACATGAGCAGTATGAGTAGCATTTACAAGAACTTTTTCCACTGTCATAAAAATACTCAAAACAATACATTACGTTTGAGAAGCAAACTGCCATGAAGGTATACAGTGGGAAGGGAGGTATGGCTCCACTCATTTTTAAGTTTAGTACTAGATGCAAATCAGTGGTAAACCTCATTCCCTGGCTGCTTTAATCCTGGAAAGGAGCCCCTGATACTCAGTGAACAGGAGGCTGGGTAGGCCCCAAGGGCCATCTGACCATTTTGGGGCACAGATAAATCTCTTGCCCCTACCAGGATTTGAACCCAAGATTATTCCACCTACAGCATAATCACTATACCGACTATGCTATCCAGGCTTCCTTAATGTAATTATATTTCACCTATAGCAGTGTTTCTCAACCATTCTGAGCCATGATGCAGGTTACGCCAATGGCTTTAGTCTTGTGACCCCAGAGTACTAACCACTGAAACATTACATTCTGTAAGACACACAGCATTCAGAACTGAGTATGTTAAAATAAGCAGTTAGCTGGTGTCAGTGCTGGCATATAACAAACACATTAGTGCATTTCCAATAGTGACGTGGAGTTAAATAAAATACACAGCATAATACAAAAACAGAAAATTCAAATGGTTTGCATCCCCCAGCACAAACCCATGCATTCTAATGAAGAAAGTATGTTGACAAAACTTTAAAACATTGTATGTACAGTAAAATCTGCGATATCCAATACTGGATTATTCAGAAATCTCTATTAACTGGCAAATTGACAAAGCGCCCCATTATATTTAAATATAGTTACATATTGGTGATTTTTTACACTGTGTGTGTGCCATGTTACATAAATAGCGGTGAAAAGGAGCAGAAAGTGAGGCATGGAAAACAGGACAGGATATCAAGAGACAAGTTAAACAGTTAGGTCTGTCCGTGCAGTTGCAGGGTACACTTAGCTGCGTATTAAGTATAACATTCTGAGACCCAGCAAACTGTGACATCTGGCAAACCTCTGGCCCCGGAGGTCCCAGATATAGCAGATTTTACTGTATAGTGTACAGTGTATAACATCAATGCTAGAAAGAATACATACGTACGTTTCAGATTCTATAGCAGAGAATAGATGCTGTATGATATATACATTAACATTTCAATATTAACGTATAGTTTTACTCTGACTTTAACTTTAAATTTTAACAGTGTAGATTTCAACAAGCATAATGTATGCACACTCTCACCTGATGATGGTACAGCTATACCAAAACACACACAGCAAATACTGTACTTGACTGAAATACATGGCGAAATACTTAGCTGCTGCCTACAAAATTACTGTTCAAGCTGTATAATGACAATTTACCTTGTGGCAAAAATTTTCAAGCTCTGAAATAATTTATACCTACATTCAATTTAGTGTTACAGATGCACTCAAAAAGTATTCATGTTTGAGCCAACATGGTTGCAAATAAGTGATATGCACCTACAGCAGCCTGTGTATATAATAAACATGATATGTTTTGCAGTTTCTTCAGTATGTCATCCTTAAAATGGAATACAGTTACACATCTACACAAAGTTTGTTAGAAGGATTTCCAATGATTCTCCTTCAATGTTCTAAAGTGCACACACAACTATTAACACCTAATTCCCCCTTGTTCAGCATTATGTCATACCTTGGAAACCTGTTGGGCAACCCACAAATGTCAGTCCATATTTACTTGCTGTCGCCACCAAATTTACAGCACTTGTAAATGTTCCATCTTGTGCTGTGAAAACTCTCAGTCGACTATGAAGCTTGAACTGAAAATCCTGAAGAAAATCATAAAGCAACTGAAGTGTTATATATACTTTACACACAGGGAAACAATAAATACACAAAATGATTCAGTCCTCCATTATAATGTATTTTGTTCTTGAGAAATGATCGTTAATTGTATTGTATTTCTAAATATTTTGTAAAATTTGATATACTGTACCCTGACTCATCCCACACCCTGCTTTGAATGTATGTGCCACATATATATTAGCAACTCTCAAACCTTCAGGCCTCAGTTTGCTCCGCCATGTGTTCATGTGTACCCTTAGGCACAAGTGTAACACCCTCACATTTCACGGTAATTGTCTGTTACTTCGAAGTACAGAATTGCCCTACAGGTGCACAGACTGTAAGGTTATGTACTGAACACCTAACCCAGTTTTATGTTTACGCTCCTTACCTGAACGTCTCTGGGATTAGCTGGCTGGACAACTGACATGGTCTATTACACATCCACGTATTTATGTATAATTATAGTTTAGAACATCTTACTAATGCTGTCACACAAGTAATGTTGGCTACTTTTAAAAAATACACACAGTAAACAACAAACACCATCTAGTATTGTACATCACGCCTCAGTCAACATGTAATGCTGTACATCACACCTCGAGATCGTGCCACAAAATCCAGTTACAGCGACACAGTTCACGTGTAACCTACACACTTCAAAAATGTGTTACACTAACCTCCCAGCATTTACACACGCACCTCAAACTTGCGTAGTTTCCATAATGTTATGACGTACTTCCTACGTGTGGTGGGGTGGCAGTACTGCCAACACGAGTACCAAGACAAGTTTATTTTAAAAGCGTACGGTATTTAATATTGACTTTACTTCAGAGCGGCTGTTTTATGTTTTGAATACTTGGTTGCGTCTTATTTTCCAACAATTCCCGCATACATGCTAGCGCATTTTATGAAGGCATGTATAGAACAAGTTCACTTTCGTGTATTAACCATTCTGATGTAATGACTCTGAAGTTTTTTTTGCGTCGAATGAGGACTTCCGAACGCGACGGCTCAGCGTAGTAGAGCTTCAAGTATATTTGCGTTGAGGTTGGGAGGAGGACGAGTGCTTGTAGAAATGGCTAGTCAGCTTTACAGTCGCGAGGAAGTGGCAAAGAAGCACAACAGTGAGGGTGCGTGGATAGTAATTCATAATTCAGTGTACGATGTAACGGAATTTTTAAATGAGGTAAGTATAATCCCCGTACTACAATACTTTATTGGTGTTTACTGCTGCTTTGCATTTAAAGTGACTTGCAAGATCGTGGTGGACTTTTGTATGGTCAGTGTGTGTGCCATTAGTGCGTAATTTTCACGAAAGTACGCGCTTATGGTGTTTTTGCCAAGATGTCACGTATGTCACTATAAATTGTTTGTGGTATGTTTAGGCCTAAGGTGTTCATAAAATATATAATTTTGTAGCATCCAGGAGGTGAGGAGGTTCTATTGGAACAAGCTGGAAAAGATGGTACAGAGGCGTTTGAAGATGTTGGTCATTCCACAGACGCACGGGACTTAATGAAGAAGTATAAAATTGGAGAACTTGTGGAGGTATGAGTTCCAGTATCAGTGATTTTATGTTGAGAAATTGATGTGTTGTTTGTTAGAAATAACTAGAGTACTGTAAATATACATATGTGTCACTTTTAAAGGAAGACCGGAGAGACACACAGGAGAAGACACTAAGTTGGCAACCTGAGAAGGATGAAAGAAATCAGAGGTAAGTTAAATGCAATATTTTGCCTAAGCTTCTATACGTAGGCTTGCTTCAAGTTGTCATAAATAATTATCCCTATAGCTGGAGATACCTGCATTCACTTACCATGTCCAAACAGGATGATTGTGATGGGTTGACAGTATTTTTCCTCACAGAATGTCATGAATCTACAAATCTGAACCTGAGAAGCAGGAAGGTTTAAGTCTTAGGCCAATATGTGACTTATTGCTGTTTAATACTTGGTAGAGCTACATTGGGACAGTGTTTGGACCATCTGCATCTGGCAGGGCTTGAAATTCTAAGAAAAATTATGTATTATGTCAACGATAGTAAAATTGGACGTACACCCTTCTGGTTGTCAGGTCCATAAATATTAGAAACATTATATCAGGGAATTTTGTGTAGGAAGGCAGAATATTTTAAAAATTTTGTACATTAGTGAATTATTATGTGTCATTTGTGTTTGGCTTTGATAATTTTTTATTGCTTAGAATTATGTGACCATTTCTAACTCTTTTTACCTATATGATGGTATTACAAGTTCACTTGAAGTAATTTTAATATATTGATGTGTATTATTTTTAATGTACTCAGTAAAATATTTCAAATATGACATAAAAGTGAGGAATTAACAGTCAGTGCTTTGAGGGCCAGCTAGCTGGTAATCTATTTTACCTCTTGCTTCCAGTCACTCATTTAGGAGAATTGAGCCATTAAAAAATGATAACTCCTAAAGTAATTTACATATGCCCTGCCTGAGTAATGTCAGGATTGCCATGTAGAGAAATCTGAGGACATCCTTTGTCCTCAGTTTTGCATATTGCAGTACAGAAAGATGCTTGGATGAAGTAAATATATATAAAGTACCCTTATTGTCATATATGTAATTGTAATTTATTTAAAGATCCATCTTGCTACATACATGACACTTGGACAAATCAGTCAATATATGTGTAAGAACAATAGACAATCATGTTATAAGTGCACCTTCATCAAATCTGCGATTTACAAAAATAGTTATGTAGATTCATTAATATAATAAAGTTACTAGACATACAATTTCATAATTTACTGTAAAATATATTTATAGTAATTATGATCAATAGACTAAAATTATGTTTCCCAATTTGTGTGTACTAATTACTTCAATTTTGCTTTAAACACCTTAAAACTTTCAAATTTTTTTAATCTGGTTGGCAACGTGTTATGTACTTTAACCTTTTAAAGCCTAGCGGTAACTTTACGTACCACCAGGTTTAACATTAAAAAATTCCACGTGGTGCCCACGTTGCATTTATGTGTTCTATGCGGATCTCAGAACAAACAGCAACTTTTGCCTTATAAAACATTAAGAAATTGGTTTTTATAATCGAAGTGGAGAGTGTTTACAGCGCGGTACGCACTGAGTCCTTATATAAAACAGATACGCTTCGTCTTTAAAGGGTTAATACCTATATTTACCACGCTTTTTTTAAAAAGTGTTGTATTACAAG
Source organism: Coptotermes formosanus (assembly GCA_013340265.1). NCBI lineage: Eukaryota > Metazoa > Arthropoda > Insecta > Blattodea > Rhinotermitidae > Coptotermes > Coptotermes formosanus. The sequence continues at coordinate 781,798 of BLKM01000880.1, read as the reverse complement.
TTTTGAACATCAAGGTCACATTTCCTTCTCATATTGTGATCATGAATCCTTAGGGTTTGCTCCAAAGTACCATTGTACTCTTTAATATAACACTACGCTTCAAATATATAGAAGGAAGTCACAGTCAGAATTTTATATTTCTTAAAAATCCATCTGAATGATTGTCATTTGTTGACACCCTCAATGGTACGAAGTACCTTTTTTTATTTTCTTTATGAATTTTATGCCAAGTATTCATACTTCCCGTGGTTGTGCATTTGGGCTGTGCACAGTGGCTATTTTTTAAATCATATCTAGGGTTCAGTTTTTTTTTGGTACAAGTTTTGTTTGCTAATAGCTAATTTATTCACTGTGCTTTCTGTGGTATATTTGAGAGGATTTTATATGTATATAGTATGGTAATTATTTTTAATTTTCAGAAATCATTTCTCAATAATTTGTTATGTATGTTTTGTATGTGCAACACTGAAAATATTTTAAGGCTTATCTCTTTTGAATACGTTCGTCCTTTTTCTGCCTCTGGCATTTCCACTACTGTATATGTTGGTCATGTTGTAACCAAACCTCTCTGTCTATTACCATCTTCCCAGGCTCCTATTTGCACCCTCTTAGTTACTGTATTGTCCTTCCTTCATTTGTGATATCTTTCTAGTTGTGGTCCCATATTGATTTCATCTTCATCTTCATCTTGGTCATTTTACTTTTATTTTCATGTTTAAAACCTTCATTGAAACTACATCTTTATTCTTAGCATATATTCATACCATTCATTTATCTCATGCTTGTTAAAAATCTCATCTCTGCAATTGTTAACCTGTTAATATGTCTTGATGTTGAGCACATTATTATCGTACAGTTTACTTGAGAGGTTTTAACATTTATTGGCAGTTTTATATACAGCTTTAATAATTTAAGTGTAACAACATGACATGTGAGAGTTCAACTTGCAACTGTATTTTTGACAATTTTTTTCAGTTCATGGAAGTCATGGCTTGTCCCTATTGCTCTTGGAATTGCTGCAACAATCGTATATAGATATTTCTTCCTTGCCTAAGCCAGATCAAATGTAATGTCACAAGAACTCGAGAGCAAACTGCACACAAAATATACCCTTCATCAGATATTCTTGCAGCAGAAGATGGCTGAATTTGGAAAATCAGAGGCTGGATTTCTTTGACATTTTTCAGCTATTGCATTTACTTATAGACAGTAGTAGATACTTTCTGCACTTACATATTATTTTATATGAAACGGTTACAGCTAATCCAGGCATTTACAGGGATCACTCTTATTGCTGGACTGAGCACTGCACAGTGGCTGGCATCGTCAGTCACTATGCTGGGAAGGTGTAGCGTGCAGTATGGAGAGCAGTCTTGCAATAACAGTACTCTTTATATCCTGAATAAACAAGTATACAGGGGCTAAATTCACTGTTTTGCATCTACACAGTTTGATGCATGATGGTCTTAAGGTGTCTTAAGATGTCTTAAGATTTGTGGACTCCATGGTTCTTACTGTAATGGTTCTTACAACTATTGTACTTGTTTTATTTTCTTGTTCATTCTTGAAACAGATGAGACTTGTGAGAAACTGAACAGTAATTAGTGCTGTTACAAATTCAACCTGAGTTTGATCTATGTTTTCACTCCTTTTTTAATTGTTTTGTTCCAAAATAAAAACAGCTGTATTATTTGAAGATATGAAGCAGGTTGCTGTTGTAATAAATGGGTAAAGTGTTTGTAAGGTCTTGAAGTGATTTTACAGTGTGTGTATTTTCAACTGTAGGTCACTCCCCCTGCCTGATTTCTTATTGATATGTGTGCAGTGCCCATTCCTGTAGGAACATAAATGTGCATTGCTATTTACCTGAAAGTAAAGTAATCTTAAAGTGTATGCCCGCCAGTATGAGTATTATGATACAGTTCATGATAATTAAGAAATTGAATTTCTTTCTAGCTTTCCCTTTTCTGTCTGTCAGTTGTAGCACTGACTTCATTTGTAGGTAAGTATTTTACAATCGGACTCTTGTACAGTAGTTTTCTGCACACCTGTAAGCCGGGCTGTTCCTGTCTGGCATGATAGAGGTAAAGAACTTATATAGGGAACACAACTGTGTGCCATAAATCCCTTTTGACAAAACCACCCTTTTTGTGGCATTTAAACTCCACTTTTCTGTAATTTGTTTTGTTACTTCAGAGATCCATAAAAAGTGAATGTTTAGGGATATCATACATTATTGCCAAGTATAATTCATTCTTGTGAAATTGCAGTAAGAATGTATAGCTTTATGATAATATTTTCTGGATATTTAAGTGAAACTGCGGCATTACGGTTGACAGAAAATAATGAAGCAGTCATACGGAGCTGCGAGTGCTTCGGTTTTGCCTTGTCAGTGTCATTCCACCAATGCTCCATATTTATTCATTTATCTATCACTGATGCTTTACAGTCTGAGCAGTTGACAGTGTCTTTAAATAACACACTTAAAATAGACTAGGCTTCAGGGTTTGAGAAGATATTGGTACTTTTAAAATTCTGAAGGCAAAAGACACTTAAGAACAAGATTTGGGAATAGCAGTTTAATCATTTTATTGCCCCTGGGCTGGAGGCCTGGGGTTTGATTCTGGGTAGGGGCTGGAATTTTTCTCTTTACTCGCGTATGCGTGTCAACCCAGGCCCCGATCCAGCTGATAGAAAGGGCTCTTTGCATGTGAATAAGGTGGCTGGAGCATGGACCTTATCACTCACGTGTAACAAGTGCCAAGGTTAAGAGTGGTAAAGTATTACCTCCACTCCCCCTGACATGTAAAAGCTGTATTTCTTGTTTTTTATACTTCTACATATAAGATAAAAGTCTAGTAGCCTGAACAGAAATATAGTGGAATGTCTTTCACTCAAAACTCTTATTAAAATATAGTTGTGATTTTTTAAAAATTCATTGGTTGGAAAAAATATGTATTCACCTGCACTGGACAATTTTTACTGGCGCGTAAATGTAAATTTTAATAGTAGTATAGTGAAATCTTCTGGGTTATGTCAAAATGTAATCTTGTAGACAGATAACAATATCTTGGAGGAACATACCTCAATTTTCTGTTCTGCCTTGAAAATGGAGACAGCAAGTGTATTCAAAACTGTGGAAGTCACCAGATGTTATGACCCAGGAGACTGTAATTTAAATTTAATAGTTTTATGTGTCATATTAATTATATATTATTTACTGCTTTTAAAAGATCATAATTTCTCAGGAAAACATTTTGAGATTGAAAACCAAAGAGTCTTTCAGTTGAATAATTTCCAATCATTTAAGTGACTTCATTTTTTCATGTATCAAATTCTTGAATGTTTAAGGCAGCTGTATCAACACAAAAACAAGTATGTAGATTGTAAAATAACAATTTCCCATCTTTATTTCAGGAAACAGAATTTAAAAATTTTAATAAAGTTCTTTCCACATATGTACCCTGTACTAGTTTCCTATGTTGCTGTTTTCTTTCTCCTGTGGTAAACACATCTGAAGTCCAAGCATATTAACATAACTCCTGGCTTGTAATTCTGTCAGATAAGCTGTGTATTGATAAATGGGGGCAGAAGTTAATCACAGGGTTCATACAGCTTTCAGTTAATTGTACTTTAGGCACAAAACTGAGATGATCATGCTGCAAGACAACCAGCCTGTTCCTCGTTGATGCTACTTTCACTATATTTTGACTCTTCTGTGCAAATCGGTTAATTTGAATTTTCATTTCTGAGATAGCCAGTGTTAGAAGATTTCAACTTTGGTTGATTGTTATGTGTAAGTTAGAGAGACTCAATGGGAACAATTTGAATCACAGTACATTCTCAATTTTTTTTTACTGAGAATATAAGTTTCTATTCTTGGGGAATTTTGTACACATTAGTACTGCTTTCTTTTTGTTGGCCTCATACAGTTAAACTCGGACAATTGATAATGCATTTTTGTGAATATTAGAACATTTATTGTTAAAAGTCACCTTTCTGAGTATTCTTGTGGAAGACAACTTATAAAATATTTTTGGTGTAATGCATTGTGGGTCTTGTTAATAAAGAAACTTATTTTACTGTAAAACCTCGTGGTTTTCTTCATACCATTTTCATTTGCCATTGTGTGAGCCTTCCGAGTTCAAAGAAATGTTTGCAGTGGACTAATGATGGTTACTTTTGTGTTTGCACACCATCGTATGAACAGCAAGTGCCATGGAGACCTGAAAATCTATAGTCTGGACTAGGCCATAGGCTGTACAGATGAGGAATTGGTTTGATTTCAAGTGGGGGCAAGAGATTTTTCTTTTTTTCCGAAGTGTCCTGTTCAGTGGGTAATGGAGGCTCTCCTCACCTCGGTGTTTAAAGTGGCGGGGCAATGAAACTGACCACATGTCTAATGCTGAGATTCAGCATGCATGGAGTTACAGTTCTACTTGTCCATATGCCTTCATTGCATTTTGCTTAATTAAACACAGGAAAAACTTTGTTTTTACCTTTACTATTTTATATCTGTTAGTCAAGTGTTTCTGCACTGCTTGGGTGGATCCCATTGGTCAGAGTTGATGGATAGCTATATAACACATGAGGAATTGACAATAACTTCCATTATCAATTAACATATTAAGTGTACAGTATTATAACAATAACCTTTTGTAAAGGGTAATACCTTTTTTTTGTTAAATGACTTGAGTGCAAGCTGAAAAGTGGTGGACAGCCCGTGCTTTAGTGAATTATATGTCCCATAACCAGTGCTTGAAACTACAAGCAACTTTTGACAAGTGAAATTAATGCCATGAAACCTGCAGGTAACAGAACCGCAAGGGACCAAAATTGTTTCCATTGCAGGCAGGTTCTGTTTCACACAGGTATTTAAAGTTAAATCCTCAGGACTGTAAAAGCTCCTTGCCAAGGGCTGGTTTCCTTTATTCCCAGGTTTTGTTCAAGACATATGTCACTGTATATGCATCCATTTGGTAGATTTGGATACATGGTGCTACAATCATGAGCAAAATTTTCTCATATTACATTCTCAGTTAGATCCTCATAGATAAAAGTATTTTGTCATAGTGCAATTACTAAGTCCTTGTAAATTACTGTTTATGTAATACTATATTATTTTTTTATTTTACATGTTTTGTTGTCAAAATAGTAAGGCATTTCATATCTCCATTTATTAAAATACCTGAATGACTGTTCTTAATAATGAAAGTAATCATGATTGGCAATTTTTAGAAATGTTGTTACAAGTGGAACTTATATTCTTGTATAAACAAAAGATAAGAACTTTGCCAGTTTGTGGTTGGAACTGTGTGTGTAATGATAACTGTGGAGCAGCAAACACCATTTCCATGTCATGATGAGAAATCAGGATTGTGATCCTCTGTCCCAGCAACTAAACACTTTGATGAAGTGGCTAGTATGACGGCCTTGTATTGCGGAATAGCTAGCCCCTTATCTCAGCCTGGAAATGGTCTGTTCTGAAGTTCTTCATGGCTTCTCATGCAACTGCTGTAGAATACCTCAAAACGGGGAGTGACTGCTTCCTTTAACCCCCCTCAAAAAAAAAAACGAGAAGTGAAATTGTCCCTGTCCATGCCAGGAGGGCATACAGGGAGAGCAGAAGTACAACCCTACTCATCCTCAACCTTGGCACTAGATGGACGTGAATGGTCAGATATTTGCCCCGGTTGGTTTGCTCCCCCTGGGACACACTGAATATGACCCACTGTATGTTTTAGAGAACAGATAAATATATCACCTCTGCTGGGATTTGAGCCACCGTCCATCCAGCCCCGTTGCCTAGTGACTGAACAGTCTATACACACTTCATTATTCATGCTACATTCTACCGTTTGACACTATACAGACTCAGCTAACAGCATCATTAGATAAACCACAAATTAATGTGTCACAGGAATGGTTTGGTGATCCCAGTTTCTTAGGCAGTAAAAGAACTTTAAAAGCACAAAACAGGTAATAAGTAAGAGGAGAAGACTGCATAACGAGGAGTTTTATGATTTGTACTTCTCACCAAATATTATTTGGGTGATCTAATCGCGACGAATGCAATGGGCGGGGCATGCAGCACGCATGGGGGAGATGAGGTACATGCTGGGTTTTGGTGGGGAGCGTGAGGGAAGGAGGCCACTTGGAAGACCTAGGCGTAGATGGGAGGATAATATTAAAATCAATTTTAAGGAAGTGGTGTGGGGGCATAAACAGGATTGATCTGGCTCAGTGCAGGGACAGGTGGCAGGCTCTTGTCATTGAGGTAATGAACCTTCAGGAGCCATAAAATTCGGGGAGTTCCTTGACTAGATAAGGAACTGTTAGTTTTTCAAGAAGGACTCTGCTCCATAGAGCTTAGGTATTACATTTCCCGTATGGTTGTTAGATGGATGTGTTTTGAGTGGCCGGTCTGTTGTACGTACTGTAGTAGCAAAATTAATTGCAATGAGAACAGGAAGCTAAAAGATTGCACATGGAGGCGCTGCATAATTTCTACGTTTCGGCAAACAGGATGTTCCAGAATAAAGTCATAGTTTATTATTTGTATTTGCATATCATATACTGGCTGCAGTTTGGAATTGTTGCAGTACGCTTGGCGAGGTTTGCTGCCTTACATTAGCTCAGGTGTAAATTGAATACTTGTAGCATTGTCCATCGCAATGGACAGGGCACTGCAAGCGGGACGTTTATGAAGAATTGATGAGTCGGCCGTGCGGAAACAGCACAAGTCCCGCCAACATTTTCATGTCGGACGACACTACCCTGTCAGAAAGCGGTGTTCTTTAGGATGCACCGCCAGTGACTCTGGGTCGTTTTCGCGAGATTCGGAGGCGAAAACATTGGAAGTGCATTGGGGGGGGGGGGGGGGCGGGGGGTCAGAAAACAACAAGCACTAGGCATGACACCATCAACTGTCTACATGATCTTAAAAGTTGCAACAGATAACATCGTCCCTCTCCACATCATAAAGGAATATAGGGGAAATAGCTCCACTCATTCTTAACCTCGGCGCTAGGTGAAGGTGAGAGGTCAATTTCACATCTCGACCTCTTCACCCCTGCGAAAGAATCCCGGTACCGATAGAACAGGAATTTGGGTGGGGCCGAGACCCGGTCTGGGTTTTGTGGAGCAGAGACAAGTCTGCTGCCTAATCGGTATTCGAACCTTGGACCTCCCAGCCCCGTTGCACATTCGTTATACCGATTACGTTACGTCATAAAGGTAGATCTGAAATTCCATCCGTACAAAATTCAGGCTGTTCACCTGTTACATAATAATGACAAATTTGTCCGCAGACAGATATGTGGCCTACAGGGTGAGACTGGCCAGCTTGTCGTGAATACGTCACACGAAGTGCATTTTCACGTAACATGTTACTTTAAGTACACTGTCACGTAACGCGTCATGCTAACAAATAGTACGTTCTTTATTGGCCTTGACACAAACCTTGGAAAATTACAAAAAGCAAAATTGGTGCCGTGGTACGCTCCATTATAATTTCGAATAATTAGCCCATGTTTCTCTGAAGATCTGCCTGTGACACGTAACGGGTATGTTGAAATGTTGCGACTGTGTCATAGAGGCCGGATGTGGGTAGTTTCGGTTCTGCGGGATGAAGCTTCGGTCCGTACTGCGTGACAGATTGTGGGTGTCTTATGAAATATATGCGTTTCCATTGAAGGTAATCTCCCAGTTTTGCGATATTTATTTTCCTAGCAACTCGGTGCAGTTGAAAGACGGCAAAGGGGAGAATATTAATGTGAACAACGAGGGGCGCACCCAGGGGGGCTGCCGGCTGCAACACCCTCCCCGCACCAGACCCCGCAAAACCGAAAATTAAAAAAGACAGGTTTTGTAGATATTGTGATATCGAAAGTTTTACGTGATTTCCCTACAGCCGAAATCAGCCACTGAAGTTGGCTGATGATTAGTACATCAGAATTTTGAAAAATAAATTAAAATGAAAAACAAGAGGGTAGGACGCTGTGGTTGAGTCATGAAACATATACGAAGTTATGTTCGTATGTATATAAATGCAGTTGCAAACAGTGTTATTTTGTATTTACAACTTGATTCTTATAACATAATCTTTAAAATCAAACTTAAATTATATATAACCTCAGGGTCAGCCCGCCCCCCGCCCCCCTCCCCTCCAAGGAAAAATTTTGTGTACGCACCTGTCGCCAACTACCACCCAGAATTACTGCTTCGAATTATTCCTGAATTCTGCGTTTGTTGGCTCGTTGTGAAAGAGTCACTGGTGATATTTAACAGGACATTGTTTTTAAGAAATTATGCTTAATCCAGTAGAGAAAAATATTACACTGAATTGTATTTAAAGGCCCAGTTCTTACCGCACAGTAGACACGCTCCGCCTCGGTTATAGGAACTAAGCAGTTAATAATGTATAGGGAAATAATCGCTGTTTGTTCTGAGATCCATATAAAACACAGAAATGTACTCTGTGGGCAGAACGTCGAATTTTTTAATGCCAAAACTTGTGGTACGTAAGGTAACCAGCAGGCTCTCAAGGATTAGCAGTGAAATAGCAAAGTCAGTTGAAGGCCATTTTGCTTTTATATTTGTTTCTGTACACAAAATACAGAGTTACTTCATTGATAAATCCATCACTTTGTTCTGAAAAAAACTTACAGTGTAAGAGCGTGATCACCTCAAGGAAGAATACGATGCTGTGGGTATGTAGCATGAATGATAGAGGGAGACTGTAAATGCATAAAGGAATGATTTGGAGTAGTTAGCCATGACTAAAGTTGAAGTTGTTTCTCTACACGCCATGAAGAGGTAACGGGCATGAAGGTATAGTTTTATTCATTCTTAACCTGTTGGAGGTGAATGGTCAGCTTAAAGTCCCGGCAGATTTACCCTCGGAACACATCTAAAACGGGGATGGGTGAGCCCCAGAGAGGGTCTGTTAGCTCTGGAGAACAGAAGAAGCTCTTGCCCATACCGGGGAATCGAACCACAACTCCTCTGTTGTTTCGCTCGTTACGTAGTTACTACGCCGACGATGCCGTTAGTCGTAGGCACGAGGATAATATTAAAATGGATAGTATAACTGAGGTTCGGGGGATCTGACTCGGGGACTAGTGGCAAGCAGGCTGTTTATGAAGTGATGTAGTCAAAGGTAGAGAAATCCCTCAGTAAATATTTGTTTCACGAGACGGATTGCTCTTTGGAATTAGTTGGTTTTGCAAAGGGACATGAATGTGTGTAGGCTGTGTCATGGTGCTTTCATTGTCATTTTTTTTGGATCGACTGGAAAAAGTCTTATCATGATGACGAATTCCAGCCTAGTTTATAAACGGGAACGTTTGATATATGTCTTCAGGGAAATAAAAGTCAAACATATGGTTATGACCTGCTGGTCTCTGCATCTGAGCATATAAAGGCAGAGAGCTAAGCAGTTTAGATTTCTTTTTTCGGAGTCTTTCCAGTTGTCTAATATTCTTGTTCGTATCCTCACCGTAAAGGTTGATGATGCATGTCTTCAGAGAACGGTTTATGATGCATGTCTTCAGAGAACGGTTGATGATGCATGTCCTCAGAGAACGGTTGATGATGCATGTCTTCAGAGAACGGTTGATGATGTATGTCTTCAGAGAACGGTTGATGATGTATGTCTTCAGAGAACGGTTGATGATGTGTGTCTTCAGAGAACGGTTGATGATGTATGTCTTCAGAGAACGGTTGATGATGTATGTCTTCAGAGAACGGTTGATGATGTATGTCTTCAGAGAGCTGTTGATGATGTATGTCTTCAGAGAACGGTTGATGATGTATGTCTTCAGAGAACGGTTGATGATGTATGTCTTCAGAGAACGATTGAACTTGTGTAAAGTGCTTTGTCAGTGATAAAAATGTGTTGCGTGGAAAAATGCGTATTTTTCTCATGTTTCGATTTGAATCCTTGGGTATAACTTCCTGTACGTCTAATTCACATCTAAGCTTTCATTATCAAATGTAGAAGATTTGTAGAGTACATAGTACATTACCTTGCGAGGGATGATTATTTACTTATTGCATTCAACAAGTAAAGCGTTGTTTCCCGTGCAGGAGTGAGCGCTTTTTTAAGCAAACATTCATGCGGTTAGAAGACGCAACCAAACACGGCAACGGTTACAGTCCATAGGTCATGAAATGTCAAAACAGGGATTTATGTAAGAGAGGCTAAGAATAATACCCGATTTTGAACACGAAAGAGTAGCTTTGCATCTCATTTCCACACACATTAACATTTCCTGTTGGAAGTCTAAAAACTTTATTTTAGCGCAGAAATATGCATGGCTTCGAGACTTGGCATTCCGACTGAGGCTATTCGTGATTTTCCTCAGCCCTCCATGAAAATAGCAGTATTGTACTTCCCGTGACCGATTCCTTTTGTATCCCTTCCCTTTCACTAATTGCCCTAACATTACACGCTATGTACTGTGTTCTTAAACAAGACATATATTAATTAATACTGAAATGTTCGTAATAAAAAAACCTGCCTTGGTTATTATTGCAGTTGTTCTTGCTCATTTTAGGCGCGTTTGCAAAAATTGTGAAAAGCGACTATTACTGTCTGTCGGTCCGCATGGAACAACTCCGCCCCAACTGGACGGATTTTCATTAAATTTGATATTTAAGTATTATCCGAAAATCTGTAGAGAAATTTCAAGTTTCCTTAATGTGTGACAAGGATAATGGGTACTTTGCATGAAGAGCTGTGCACATGTGTGTGGTAGCATCTCGCTGAAGGCTTCTTCGAATGAGAAATGTTTCAAACAAAGTTGTATAGAAAATCAAAACACATGTTTTATGTTCAATAACTTCCCCCCAGCCCCCCCCCCCCCCCGAAAATCCCGCCTTTTGCGAGATAATGTGGAACATGGTAGATCCAAACATGCCACAGATGACAATGTAATACGTCGCAGACGCATTGTATGCTGGATAACTAAGGCTACAGACATACACTCAGAATACGTAATACTTATTGCTTTTATACGGCAAGAACGGCTACGCGAACGCGCCTGTGTTACGTTTATAGGTACACTGCCTGTCTTCTTCCTGGCACATTTTAACTCTTTAAAGACTAAACGCATTCTGTCTAATGTAAAGACTCAGTGCGTACCGCGCAGTAAACACTCTCCACCTCGGTTCCCTTTAAAGACTAAACGCATTCTAATATAAAGACGCAGTGCGTACCGCATAGTAAACACTCTCCACCTCGGTTCCCTTTAAAGACTAAACGCATTCTGTCTAATATAAAGACTCAGTGCGTACCGCGCAGTAAACACTCTCCACCTCGGTTCCCTTTAAAGACTAAACGCATTCTGTCTAATATAAAGACTCAGTGCATACCGCGCAGTAAACACTCTCCACCTCAGTTCCCTTTAAAGACTAAACGCATTCTCTCTAATATAAGGACTCAGTGCGTTCCACGCAGTAAACACTCTCCACCTCAGTTTAAAAAACCAATAATTTGATGACGGGTAAGGTAAAAGTTGCAGATTGTTCCCAGATAAGTACAAAACACATAAACGCAATGTGGGCACCACGTAGAATTTTTAAATGTTAAACCCGGTGGTATGTAAAGTTACCGCTGGGCTTTAAAATGTTAAGACGTTGCTTGCGTGAGGGAAGTTTCATCTGCAGTAAGTGGGTCGGCGGGGATTTGAAACTTCAACGACAGACTAACGTGCACTCACAGGCGAGTGTCCTTTAACCCGAGCATTACGAGTGTTTAATCAAAACTTCGACTCAGCATGATTTCGTTTATTTTCAGAACAAGTCGACTGAATGCGATAACAGTTATCGCTATGAACTTTACTGTCTTTTCGAGGACACATTATTCGGCTCATTACACAAGTAAAGTTCTTGGGAAAATATTTTGTAGGTCGTTTATAAATTCTTCGTTTTAAGACATCTTCCTTCTTGCCATGAACATTACATTTGGTATTTATATAGGAGTGTGCAACGATTTTACCTATAGATAATCACGTGTGCCGTTAACCGTTTAAAGCCTAGCGGTAACTTTATCTCCCACCAGGTTTAACTTTAAAAAATTCTACGTGGTGCCCACATTGCGTTTATGTGTTTTGTACAGATCTCAGAACAAACAGCAACTTTTGCCTTATAAAACATTAAGAGACTGGTTTTTATAACCGAAGTGGAGAGTGTTTACAGCGCGGTACGCACTGAGTCCTTATATGAAACAGATATGCTTCGTCTTTAACCTTTTAAAGCCTAGCGGTAACTTTACATAACACCGGGTTTAAGAATAAAAAATTCTACGTGGTGCCCACATTGCGTTTATGTGTTTTGTACGGATCTCAGAACAAACAGCAACTTTTGCCTTATAAAACATTAAGAGATTGGTTTTTATAACCGAAGTGGAGAGTGTTTACAGCGCGGTACGCCCTGAGTCCTTATATAAAACAGATAGGCTTCGTCTTTAAATTGGACAGTGGAGACTAGTTGGAACCATCGATATGATAGGGCATTCAGATCTCACATAGGGATTCATGATTGTGCGTTTTTCGTCACTGTAGAATTTCAAGTTGTGGTGGGGGGGGGGGTGTGGGGAGGAGGATCGATGAGATGGCTTCCCATGCGAATAAACACGGCCGACATGTACGTACGTTTTTATGTAAAGGGCCGGCGCTCGACCTTGACAATAGTAACGGCGCCGCTCGCCAGATGCTTTAGCAATAATGACACGTTTTTAAGTAGCGATCGTTAGCCTAAACAATTTAAAGATGCCGATTAGTATGATAATGGTCATAATGGTAACAATAACTCCATGGAGCAGAGGCCTTCTTAAGAAGCTGACAGTTTCTCAGCTAGTGAGGAAACTCCCCGCATTTTATGGAACCCGGAGGTTCATTACCGCATTCACAAGAGCCCACCATCTGTTCCTATCCTGAGCAGCAGCAGCAGCAGCAGCAGCAACAACAACAATAATAATAATAATAATTTTCAGTGGCACAACAGCCCCTAGGGGGCCAGGGCTTCAAGATCACACACAGTTAGACACACCAAACTCTGTAGGACTTGCTGGGCGAGTGATCAGCCCGATGCAGAGACCTCTACCTGACAACACACAACACTCAGAAGAGGCAGACATCCATGCCGCCAGCAGGATTCGAACCCGCAATCCCAGCAAGCGAACGGCCGCAGACAGACGCCTTAGACCGCGCGGCCACTGGGATCAGCAACAACAACAACAACAACAACAACAATAATAATATGAAATTCTCTGTTTAATTTAGGAGTATAACATGAACATCGTATTAATTGCATCTGCAGCAATTACGAGTCACACTATGTACGCATCAGGAAGACCCCCAGCCAGGATATATCGCCGTACAAACAGATGCTAAATCCAAGAGCACGACGTCTTTCGTTAGCAACATCAATAAGAAAAGGAGAGGGGACTGTTTAAAGACGCTTTGAATTGTTGAGATTATATAGTGTCGGTGATGCATGAATGAATGAGTATGGAGCATTGGTGTAGTGATGCTGACAGAGGAAGAAATCCCTGTCCCTGTGATACTTTCTCCGCCACAAATCGCACTTTGAGTGTCCTGGTATCGAACATGGGCCTGCGCGGTGTAAGGCCAGCGTAATGGATACTCCCTATTCTTCCCCTCTTTTTATTTCTATTCTTTTTTTCCTTGAACTTCTCCGACATTTGACTTTATAAATTGTGTTCCACAACTCTCACCCAACAATTGGGCTTCTCATCTGTCTTTCTGGCACGGCATCCATAGAATGGGGTCAAAAATCGAAAAATGTGCTACACAAGCCTATTTTTAAAGAGAACCATAACTGAGTCACAATCCATATGCCATAAGTTGTATAGACCGAACAGTGCTGTCGAGTAGCTGCGATAGTTACAAAAGTGCCCCCTTGGAGACTCAGATGGAAATTAGATAATAGACAGACAGCCGTAATGGCGATGTCGACGTGCGAATTGGCAGCGCAACCAAACACGACCTTAGACGTATTCTGAAACTGCCTGACAAGTCACGGCCTTGGTACTGAAGTCAAAGGGGACTCTCTTTTCCGCCTTAACGTTTTCTTATGAATGAGAAGTTTATTTTTCTTACTTCTATGCAGGCAATGATGATAATCGTACCTTAACGAAGGACGAGAATACGCAAGTTAACACAAAATTCCTGCACGTTGAATAATAAGTTGATAATGTGTTACTAAGTTTAAACGTAACCATTTATTTTGACATATTTTATACATTTTTAATACAGTATTATTTACTATTTTATTGGACACTTCAGTAGTTATTGCTGGTATTGTAATAACTTTCTCTATGTTTTACTCTATTGTTGAGTAATTCATTTCCCTGGTGATGACCTGCACCTTATATGATGGAAAAATTTGAGAATTTTTTTCGAATAGGAAGGGGTATATGTGTGTGTGTGTGTGTGTGTGTGTGTGTGTTAGTGTGTGTGTGTGTGTTAAGTGTACTTTGATGGTATGAGTTTTGATTAGATTGTGAGACAGTTTATTGCGCATTATACCAAATAAGGAATTTGTTTTCAGTCAGTCTTCTTCATGAAATGAAACAAATAAAAAGTCTAAGTCTAATTTACGTCATCCGACGTAGTTACCAGGCTACGGACTGAACAACGTGGAGTCTGGTTTCGTGCAAGGGACAACTCACCTACGTGCGATACCAAAGGCTAAGACTGGATTTATGTCCTCACTTTCCCTATTCGTGATTCCTGGTGCTTATTTAATTTAGTCACTAGACACCTTTTAACTATCATCTTTTTGCTAAGTACGCTAAGGGTAATATAAATAACGTGAAAATATACTGTCCACAGACAAGGAGATGATCCTTGGTAGGAATGCGGCCGATGGGCATGCCCAAGATTTCGTATGGACTGACGAGTTGTGACTACTCATTCTAGCAGTGATCGCACAGTGCACTCGTTCACTACACGCTGTTCGAAATGTTTGATGTTTTCAGTCCTGTGTGTAGCTGTACTCCTGTCTGTCACTCCTACCAGTAGCAGTTCAGTAGTCTCCCGTACAGCCTGAAGGCCCCTCGCACCGTGCCAAACACGTCCGCAATTCTCCCCCCCCCCCCCCCCCAGCCTCTTACCCATCCAATCCAAAAGGGGTCATCTCGTGCTATGTGAACTGTAGGGAACACGTTTTTCCGAAATAGGTTCTCAGCGAAGATAACAGTCTGCGTGGTTGCGGCGCCGTGTGGTCTGGTACAAATTGAGCAATTTCTCGGAACGACTTACACAAATTTTTAGTAAAGTGCACAGCTTCACATCCGGGAAAACAACTGCCGTCAGAACTTCAATTCTCGCACTTATTTTCTGTGATCTTACGTAACTCGGCTTCTTTTATATTTCTTTAAGTTACTCCCCATGTCAATTTTGTGGCAGCTCTATTAACATGTATTTCTTCTTCGTGTCATTGAATATGTAATATCGTTTATGTAACTCTTTTAACGGTTGGTATTTCCCTGAAACTGAATGTCGACCTACTTCCTTACTTCACTAGTCTTCTTAATTTAGTATTATTTCGCCATATCCTATTGCCATTTGTATGACGCAAACATTCTTTCTTACAGACTTCATGATCCAGGCCATCAAGCCTGCTCCAAACTCCTCTCTTATTCACTTCATGGTAAAGGCCATTAGCGCTGCTCCGTACTTCTGTGGTATTCACTTCATGGTAAAGGCCGTCAATCCCCTTCCAAACCTCTTGCTTATTCATGTAACAGTGCAGGTCATCAAACCTTTTCCGGCCTCACATACTATTTAACCGTTTAAAGACGAAGCGTGTCTGTTTTATATAAGGACTCAGTGCGTACCGCGCTGTAAACACTCTCCACTTCGGTTATAAAAACCAATCTCTTAATGTTTTATAAGGCAAAAGTTGCTGTTTGTTCTGAGATCCGTACAAAACACATAAACGCAATGTGGGCACCACGTAGAATTTTTTAATATTGAACATGATGGTACGTAAAGTTACCGCTAGGCTTTAAAATATCAATCTTCTCCAAAGCCTTCCTGGGTCTAGGTTTACGCTGTACAGTCTTTCTGTTCATATTTCAGCTTTCATTCTATCCAAATGGTTTACCCAGTTCGAACCCCAGTTATTATAATTGAGATTTGTCAGCATTTCCTTCGGTCTCTTCAAGGAAATTTCTCTTTTCCTTCAGATATACTTTTCCTATTGTATTTGTCACATTCTATTCATCGCTGCCCATGATCGCGAACTGATATGTCGTCATGAAATAAGATGCAGTACATAGACAAGCATCTGTACATTTACAAAACAAATCTGACTTCACCATTATCCATTTTGTTACGTTCTTTTGTCGGGCTTTGTTTACTAACTGCCCAGTTTGCAACGGGTTTTCCATTCAGTTTCTCTGTACTCAGAATTCCAGGCGGATGCAGGCTTCCTAAGCTATAAAGATACAGTGACAGCTTCGATGTTCGACAACATGATAAAGTGAACCCCGTCCAGCAGAAACAGGAACGCAGCAAGAATCTGCATGGAAGTATTAACCCTTTAAAGACGAAGCGTGTATGTTTTATATAAGGACTCAGTGCGTACCGCGCTGTAAACACTCTCCACTTCGGTTATAAAAACCAGTCTCTTAATGTTTTATAAGGCAAAAGTTGCTGTTTGTTCCGAGATCCGTACAAAACACATAAACGCAATGTTGGCACCACGTATAATTTTTTGATGTTAAACCTGGTGATACGTAAAGTTACCGCTAAAGGTACAACATTTCTGACAAGTGTGTGAAGGTTGCTTGTCCTGAGAGTTTGAAAGCAGTTCTCGGACTGACTGCAGAGAAATTCGATGATACTATTTGGCCTCTGTCATGGCACAGTTCTGTCACATGTTTTAGGCTGTTCACAAAGGTCATATAACTTATTGCTTCATATTTGCTGTTAATACCGATGAACTGCACGAAGCAAAGTCCTTGAGAAGCTGTCACGAATACACAGGAAGTACCGCACTTTTTTATGAAACCCCAAGTGTCGTCACCCTGTTTACAAGCTGCCGCCCATAGTTCCTTTCTCATGCCAAACGAATCTAGTCTGAAACCTCTTCAGATATTTCTCTGACGCCAGTTTTAACGTTATCTTCACATATACATTTGGGTCTCCCAAGTGGGGCCTTTATTTCAGCCTGTCCGCCCTAAAATCTTAGGCAGATTCATCTCAGTTATCCGTGCTACGTACCCCTCCCATCTCATTATCATTGACGTGACCATTCTAATTATTTGGTGAAGTATGAAAAAATTATGAAGGTATTCTTATGCAGTTTATTCCTGCTTCCTCTTACTTCCTTCATCTTAGTTATAAATGTTCGCCTTCGAATCCTGTTCTTAAACACCCGCAGTTCCCATGAATAAAAGAGTTTCTCTCTCTCTCTCTCTCTCTCTCTCTCACACACACACACACACACACACACACAGAACAGCAGGCACGCTTGGAGTTACTTATCTTTAATGTTTGCGTTTTAGGATAAAGGTAAGAACGACAAATTCTAAGGTGAAAGCTGGCAGACATTCCTTGAAATTAGTCTGCACCTCATTTATTCTTAGGTGTAACTTAAATCATAGATAATGAGTGATTTTAAAATGTGGTAAATTTCAAATATTTAGGAACGGCACTAACGGATGAAAATCGATTTCATGAAGAACTCAGGAACACTTTAACCCTTTAAAGACGAAGCTTATCTATTTTATATAAGGACCCAGTTCGTACCGCGCTGTAAACACTCTCCACTTCGGTTATAAAAACCAGTCTCTTAATGTTTTATAAGGTAAAAGTTGCTGTTTGTTCTGAGATCCGTACAAAACACATAAACGCAATGTGGGCACCACGTAGAATTTTTTAATGTTAAACCCGGTGGTACGTAAAGTTACCGCTAGGCTTTAAAAGGTTAAATTCGAGGGATGCTTGCTCTCGGTCAGTCCGAAATCTTTTGTGTTTATATTTGCTTTCTAAAAACATAAAGATTAAAATGCGCAGAACTGTAATTTTGGCTCTCTTTTATGGGTTTCAAACAGAATAAGGGTGCTTGAGAAGATGGTGCTGAGGAAGATACTTGGACCTAAAAGGGAGGAGGTAACAGGATTCTGGGGGATACTGCGTGATGACGATCTTCATGATCAGTGCCTATCATCGAATATTATTGGAGTGATCAAATAAAAGAGAATGAAATGGAAGGGACGTGCAATACGTATGGGGGAGACGAAAAAGGCACACAAGGTTTTGGAGGAGAAACCCGAACAAAAGAGGACATTTCGAAGACCTAGACATACATGGGCAAACAATATTAAACTGGATCTTTAAACAATGGGATGGGAGGGCGTGGATTGCAATAATCTCGCCTGGAATAAGAACAAGTGGCGGGCTGTTGTGACTTGCTAATGAAACTTCTGGCTCCATAAAATACGAAAAACTTCTTGGCTAGTTGAAAAATTCTTAGCTTCCCCAAAGGACTCAATTTCATGGGGTTGTAGGAGTTGCAGTTTTAATATGTTATTATTTTTGGAGTACTTTAAAGTTGCGACGTTTTCAGAACGTTAGTTTGATACACAGTTTTTAAATATACTAAGCTACAAAACCTATTTACTCGCTGTTTGCTAAGTAGCTGATAACCTTGCTTCGTTGTATCAAGTCTTTAGAAGGCAAGGCTGTCCTGTACAGTTTATCAGTTTCTAAAGGACGCACACCTAAAGTGGAATCCTACGTCGTGGATGCATGAGGAGAAACAGCAGTACGTACTTAGGGCAGATGTATTAGAAACAAAGGATTATGACAATGTTCCTTAGGGAGTAAACTAAAAAATAAACCAATGTAATACGCGATTGTTACTGTCCTTGTTTTTTATTAGCAATGTTCCAGGTTCTTGTAACCCAAGTAGTGCATATAATATGTTACTTGAAATTTAGACAGTCTTGTTGAAGATTACAGTCTTCAAGTCTTTCACTACCCTGAAAATAAAGGCAGCAGGCTCCTCTGAAACGTCCGTAATAATTTGACATTCAACATGGCGTCATATACCAGAAAGACGGTGTACTTAGTGCTGGTAAGTTTTTACTCGGTATTTGAAAGTGTTGGTTTTATGACTTCCTGCAACACAATGCGCTCTTATGTATTAGTTTTGGTAAATGTGTTGCAGTGACGAAAAAAGTTGGAAAGGATTCAAGTACCAGTACAGTGTTAATTGATTTGTGTCAGATTGGTGTTTGTGTAATTATTAAATCCCAACTATATAATTCATACTCAATCCATTAATCCTTTCTTCCCTTCTATGTACCTTGTTTAACCCTTTAAAGACGAAGCATATCTGTTTTATATAAGGACTCAGTGCGTACCGCGCTGTAAACACTCTCCACTTCGGTTATAAAAACCAGTCTCTTAATGTTTTATAAGGCAAAAGTTGCTGTTTGTTCTGAGATCCGTACAAAACACATAAACGCAATGTGGGCACCACGTAGAATTTTTTAATGTTAAACCTGGTCGTACGTAAAGTTACCGCTAGGCTTTAAAAGGTTAATTTGCTCCTTTCTTTGTCACCCCTCTCCACCCTGCAACATAGTGCTGAAGATGAGAATGCATGGACTTTTAATCTCCAGCGCTTTACCATTCTATGGCTTCGTGTTTATTCATTATCCAGAATCGCAAGTTTATGCTGAGCATATCCTCCTAAGAGGTAAAGCTTCTATTTGGAAGAGTCCTTGTTCGAATCCCGGCTGAGTCACCGACTACCTTGACATATATTTTCCTCAGTCCTTCTGGGCAAATACTGAGATGCCATCACAACTGCTACCTTGCACATGCTCAGTGGTGGGTCTAGATAAACATACTGCCCAATGCATCATCAGCTATAATCTAATTACACAGTGGTAAGTCTATATAAAGAGTTATTGACAGCACCGATAAGTAATCTGCTAACAAACAAACACAGGAACGTCACTTTCCTTTCTCACTTCGAAATCCTTGCCGGCAGAAGTATCTTGGAGTATGACTTTCGAGGATGCCACGACATCTGTGTGTGAACGCCACAGTTTCGTAATGCGCAGTGCATAAGCAGTTTTGTTTTAGCTTGCCTACTAAGCACGTATTATGTAACGCATAAGGTAACGTAAAAGTGAAAGAATATTTTAATAATCTGGGATTTTCTAAATTAAATTATACCATATGTTTAACACTCGCGTGCTGCTTCCTGTCAATTCTGTCCTGTACCAAATTCATTTACATTCGTGGTTCGATTCCTGGCAGGGCCAGAGTGATTTCCTCGTCTCTAAAACGTCGAAACCCACTGTGTTGCCCACCCAGTCTCATATTCAATAACAGGGGTAAGGTGGACGGTGCGTGAAGCTGACCACGCACCTCCATCTAGTGCCGAGGTTAAGAATAATGTGTGTAGTGGAGACAAAATGTATTTTCTGTTGAGTAGAAACTGAAATTTTTAAACGTCATTTAGATTTGTGAACTCAAAGTTGTTAATATTGGATGAATTTAAATCAACTTTTTACACTAGATAGACCCTACGTTTATTGCGTCCGGAATCATATTCCGTGCGTTTTGAAAATAATCGTTGGTTCGTCTAGCAATTAATTCTCAAGTTTTATTACTGACCATTATATTAATACTTATATTTAGGTTTATCTGCTTCTAAGCCATCTCAGTTTCTGTCATCTATTTGGTTTCAGTATCATTATTTGAGCAATAAATAACTTGGATTTTGATAGGGTCCATTAGATGGGATTCAACCCAACGAGAAAGCTGCGCCTACATCGACCAACGCAACAACAAACACGGATATAATCTTCGATGTTGAAACCCCACTGTGCTTTGCAAAAAGATCTTTTAGTAAATACACAAAGCTGTACCGGTCGGCACAACAATATCCTTCATTAGAGTATAATCTCTTACATTTCGAATTTCCCGTGTGTTTCGACCTTTCATGTTTATCATCGGGTAAAAACTTTGTACCAAAAAGCACAGGCGGGCAGTACTTGTAATGTCTGTTATCCAGGTTACAAAGGTTATTGCTGAGCCGGTTGAAACAAGTTGGTGTAAAAGGGCTATTTTGTCCCTTTCCATGCCTTGAAGGCGTATAGGGCGAGTAGAAGTATAGCTCCACTCACTCTTAGTCTCGGCAGTAGATGGAAGTGTGTGGTCAGCTTGACAAACCGGCCGCTTTACCCCCGGGGGAAGAACCACTGGTACTCAGTGAGTCCCAGAGCCCCTCTGAACTTCTAAAAAAATATAGGTAATAACACTGTGGCGCGTTCGCGTAATATTTATACCTTCTTGGCTATTCTAAGAACCTGATACCATTTCATTCGAAGACAGCGCTTTTATGGCGATTTATTCTCGCCGGCAGCAATAAAACTAGCATTTTCATGCAAGAAGCCCGATATTTTTACCCTGATTTTAACCAAATTTTGAGTTTCTTGGCAAATTTTCATAAAGTCTCCAGTATCAATCTCACGGACATTCGTCCAGTATGAGTCACACTGATACGTAAATACAGACGGACGGACAAGACAACGGTAACAGGCACTTCTCGCAACTATGCGAACGCGCACATGAACTGAACATGGACATACTTCCATACGCCAACAGCAGGGCTATTTGAACGTATTTCTCGGCCGAAAGAGTAGTCCTGAACTGACAGTGCATATTGTGCACAAGACGTGAATGTGAACTGCAACAATACGAACTACCACCACCCATGCAGCCGCATGGAATGCGACAACTTTTATTTGGCCTTTGCTGACAGGATTCGAACCAGCATCGATCCAGTTGCTGGGACCGTTCAAGACCGCTCAGTCGCTATGGTTGTCGTCTTAAATTGCCTGTACTCATTACCTAGACGCTGTCATGCGGCATTATCGCTTGCAACGTTCACATGTCAGTGGGAGAGATGGAAATGTTTATTTAGACCGGCGCGTCTACCCCATCTTTTCTGGTCCAACATCAGTAAACGTTTCCGTCAACGTCGCCATACTCCTCTTCGTGAAATAATAAACACTTGTAGTGTAATAAAATGTGGGTTCTTTTGCGGTTCTTACACGGAGTGAAACGAAAATCGCGCACAAGTTCTTGACAGTAATATTCGTTCTTAAAATTTAGCTAGGAAATGTTATACGACGTATGTCATGATACATACACGTAACTTGGGGGGGAGGGGGCAAGGGGGCAAATGCCCCCACAATGTGTTTTCAACCTAAGAACAGTTTATTTTGTTACTGAATTGAATAATGGCGAATAAAAAATAGGCAGAAAAAAGAAAATGGAAAACTTGAGTCTTATGGGACCAATTTTCCCCTCTTTAAAATTTGATTTCTTTGTAAAACAAAGTTCCTAATGCCCATGGTCAGTTTTGCCTCCCAGTTTTATTAGCCAAGTTATGCTTATGTCCTGATAAGTTTACTTTGCGACATACATGTCACCATGAAATGAACGTAACGTGCTTCTAAGCTTTGTCACTTGTCACGAGGGTAAAACGCGTTATTAGGTTTAACTTATGGCGCGCAATGTATAACAGCGCTCAGCCATGCCATCTAAGGAGGGTGGAATACGACGACAAATACTGCGGCATGCCCTTAACCCGCCGTGTCTGTAATGGTCGAGCTGCTACTGATGCGCGGGCATTCTTACTACATTCCCCTGGTCAACGTCATGCAGACCCCGACGTGTTTCTTCGATTGCAGTAACGTCTCCCTGAGGTGAGAAGCACGCTACAGACATCACTTGCGAATGCAGGCCGCCCACGGATTGCATGGCCGTCATCCAATGAATTGACCATATTTACAGCTGCGGGATGACAGCCGGGAAGAAGCACACATAATATCGCATGAAAAATAGGAATAACCCTACCAAGGGTTCTCGAAGCACTTCTTGACCATCAGTTGGATCTGTACCACTAGTCACAGAAGGTGCGTCTGTTTCCAGGCGATCATCTGCTGCATCTAATCAAATGCGCCCAAGAGATACTCTCGGCCGTGCCATGGCTCAGGCGGTTAGCCGCCGGCCTCCCACTGCGGAGGCCCGGGTTCGATCCCGGGTCAGTCCATGTGGGATTTGTGGTGGACAAAGTGGCACTGGGACAGGTTTTTCCCCGAGTACTTCGGTTTTCCCCTGTCAGTTTCATTCCACCGGTGCTCCATTACTAGGAAAAGGACAAAAAATAATCATCATCATAGTCATCTTCATCACAGGGTTGCACAAGAAGCCTCAAGGCTGCGGTGCGTCCGTAGCGTCTGCTGCGGGGCCCTTCACAACTAAGTAACTAACTCCATTACTGGATCTAAAGAAACCCACATGGTTTTAGAAAAATTGATCTCTCTTCGTCTTCAGGTGGGAAGGGGAGAGGTAGAACCTACATAGGTGTTTCCATTAGACAGTTCTAGTGTTTGTTACTAGAGTGTGGTCGATGGTTACTGACGTCTGAATCACTAGAAAAGTAGCTGTTTGTAGTAGGTTCAACATCTGCCTTTTCAAACTGAAGTCGAAAACAGGGACATTCTCCGAAAAGTTACGGGGTTTTTAGCCTGAGACGATAGACGTTACCCAAAATATCATTCGCGCCCATTAAAATAATTTGTACTGTGAAAAGGCACAGACGCATTCTGTGAACTAAATATTTCCCACGCTTTCATTCCAGCAAATAGTAGTACGACGTTGATTCTACTGGAAAATCGCTCACACGTAACATATATATTACAGGAACGTCACCTGATAATATAACAGTTATCGGTTTATAAGATCGGAGATTCTAATTGGAGTGAGAATTAAGATTACAGTCTTCTGCGACGAAACGTCGTGCATTCAGCTAGATGGTTACCAACATCTCGGTTAATCTACTGTCTCCATCAGCCCTAAAGATGTTGGTGGTAGGTTTCTGCAAACGTCAATAACAATCTACCAGACTATACGACGTCATGTGCCAGAGGATCGCTGTCGCAATGACGTTGTATTGGCTGACGGAGGAACAGTTAAGATGTTAGTAATGAACTCCGGGGGTTACAGACGCGTCAGCACCGAAAGCTGTATACGTATAATAAACCTTTCAACACGAGAATATAATGTGTTTTAAGTTTGGAAGCTTTAATTCTTTTGCAGGAGCGCGAAAATTTGTATAATCTAAAAAATCAAATCCTAATCAAAGATATTTAATGTGTTCCATGTCCGTGCACTATATGATACAAAAACACTAATCACCAACAAATGCACAAAGCGAGTTTTATCATCAATCGTAACACACTCCTACGTGTTTCAACCCTGCTGGGTCGTCTTCAGGGAGAACTTTTTCGTTACCGTTACACTAGGGTTGCACTTTACAGTTGAGTGAGAATGTGCTATTGACTGTGTACTGCGTTGTTTTTGGAGGCGTGAACTCTACGCGGTCATATTTCTCAGATTCAGTGATAAATTTGTCAAATTTGTTCGGCGCGTTCGCATAAGCTTTTAAAAGAGTTTATTACCGTCGTTATGTCTGTCTGTCCGTCTGTTCGCGTCCTTTTCTCGACTCTCGCTGGACGGATTTTGATGAAATTTAATATTGAAGATCTTCATGAAAATCTGTTAAGAAAATTCAAATTTGGTTGCACTCGGACAAAAATATCGAGCACTGTACACGAAGACCTAAGTACATTTTATCTTTGCCGTCAACAAAAAATTCGTCCTGAAATCATTGTTGCGCAGCAAAACAAGAGATAATTTTTTTGGTTTCCCAGACAACAATGGTCACGCGAACGCTTCGCAGTGTGACGTTAGACGAGCATTGCCTATTGTATTTAACTTATGAAGAATATTGAGAAAAGGCATGGTTTTTTCCTATAGCCAGATTTATAGAAATTACTAAAATATTGAAGTCGACTTTCTTTTGAGATATGGCGCCATGTCACTGGGTGGTTAGTTACCGACGTTTCGAGGCACCGTGCTAGTCTATCTTCAAAGGTCAGAAAGGTCAATAAAGACATTCCATTTCTCGGCCCTTGAACTGTAGACAAAGACTTTGTCACGAAACGTCGGGCACCTAACTCCCAGTGACGCTTAGCTATATCTCACAACAACGAATATCTCAACTGCATAGCTGCGAAAACATAAAAACTCGCATAGTAAACTGTCGTCTTCATATTAAATTTATTGAACTCAGTAATTTATGGGATAAATCCTTAAAAGCCGGGTGGATTATTTTTTGTATTCAGATATTTCGAAGAACTCTTGTAAAAATAGCGACGCATTCATTTTATTTTTCTTCAGAATGAAGTTTAGACCGTATTTCTATTGTATCAGCATAATATGTGTACAGTAGTTTCTGTTTATAAACGTGTCACTTGACCCCCATAATTTATTGAAGCAGCTGAAAAGGCAAAGAAGGTTTACATGAGCTTAATTTTTTTTAGAACAAGCAAGTTTTCTGCTAAATAAACAGTATGAAGTCTATAGCTTGATTTGAAAATTACTTTAACAGCCTTTCTATTTACTCATGTTATCAAAACCTTATCAGGTGCATAAGTATGTAAACGTAAAATCATGTCTGTGAAGACAGCTGTCAAATTTGCGTCTTGAGTTGACAACCACAAAGCAGTTTGAAAGAGAGAAATGTTAATTTTGAATAAATAAACAAGACTGGTGAATGTACAAGTGCATTTGCCCTTGGTTGTTGTTTATTGTGTTTATTACTTAGAACCATGTTGGAACATATCACTTTATGGAACAGTTTTTATAGTTCACACATGATGTAAACATACACCATTGTTGCTAACCGCTGTCCTTTGTAACTGCATGACCTTCATTTCCTGGAACCGAGAGAAAAAAAATGAATGACTCCGGCAAAAAAAAAAAAGCTTCAAATTAACATTGCGTGCTTAGTAAACAATTAAACGGCCATTACTATAACATGATAACACAAATGATTCAGTTATACATGCAGTGACGTACGATGTTTAGTACAAAAATTCTCCACTAGGGTGTCTAGTATGGGGGGGGGGGGGGGAAAGTGAAGTCAGGCTGTTGCAACTACAAAAAATATTGCTCGTCAACGTTATTCTTTTTGTTTTTCCGTCCTCTCCATGTGGTGGCAGCAGGTCACAGCCGACTAGAACGAAGGCAGAAGAGGAAAGAGGCAAACATCTGTTAGATAGTAACTACTCAGTTGCACTCGCGTGCGTGTTAAGAAAGAATGTGTGACGATGGTAACATTAGTGAACTGGCCCTTGCTGCGGTGTCGGAACTTCACGACGCCGTCAGACGTCAGGATGTGACGGCTGTCGAACGTCTTCTGTCTCAGGGAGCTGACCCTGATGAACCGGACTGGGCGGGGTCTGGGGATGCACCCTTGCTACATGCTGCAGTTGCTGGATGTGTTCCAATTGTCAGGTAAATTGTATTTACTGTCAGCTTAGAGATCAAAATGATGTGTACACATCTTTGTCGTTTTGTATCCTATTTCTGATATTCAGCATTTAAAATCCTATACAACATTGTACTAATCATGTACAAAAAAAGACCTTTACGAAATTTACTTGCAAGTTCCATGTACACATCATTCGTATGTTGTACCCTCTTACTATTCATGTTCCTTCCGTCACCAACAGCTGTTCTTCTGAAGATTTTTTTTCTCGTTTGATGATTTTATTTAGGCTAATAGGTTATGTCATTTAGTCTTTACAAACAGGGATCTTTCAATTCTATGTAACTCCGTTTTTAACATATCATAATTCCTCTTCTCAGTCAGGTTAAATACATGAAAAATTGAAATTTTTTAATTGAACTTCTCACGAATTTTGTATTGACGTTCAAAGGATTGTAAGCATCGCAATTTTGTCACTTCCTTGTGAGGGCATGAAAGAATTCTACACTCTAACGCAAATCAAATATTCCTATCGCCCGCCTCTGTAATTATCTCGTTCCTTAACCTTTTAAAGCTTAGCGGTAACTTTACATACGACCAGGTTTAACATTAAAAAATTCTACGTGGTACCCACATTGCGTTTATGTGTTTTGTACGGATCTCAGAACAAACAGCAACTTTTGCCTTATAAAACATTAAGAGACTTGTTTTTATAACCGAAGTGGAGAGTGTTTACAGCGCGGTACGCACTGAGTCCTTATATAAAACAGATACGCTTCGTCTTTAAAGGGTTAATTAGTCCAAAGAATAAACAGCAGAGGATTATGTCATAGTAACATAAACCAGGGCCGATCCCGGTGTCCGTGCGTTCTACGGCCGATTGATTCCTGAGATCGCGGATTCGAATCCCGCTGAGGGTATGGATGTTCGTCTCTTGTGTTAACCTTTTAAAGCCTAGCGGTAACTTTACATACGACCAGGTTTGACATTAAAAAATTCTACGTGGTGGCCACATTGCGTTTATGTGTTTTGTACGGATCCCAGAACAAACAGAAATTTTGCCTTATAAAACATTAAGAGATTGGTTTTTATAACCGAAGTGGAGAGTGTTTACAGCGCGGTACGCACTGAGTCGTTATACAAAACAGATACGCTTCGTCTTTAAAGGGTTAATCGTGTCTTGGGCAGGTAGCAGTCTCCGCGGCGAGCTGGTCACTATTTTAGAGGAGTCCTACCGCGCGCGCGTGTGTGTCTAATTGTGCATAATCTAGAAACTTTAAAAATGAGGCGGCCAAGTATTGGTTCAAATGTATCATGATATTTATATTTAAATTAAAGGTTATGTGGGAATATGTGAACACTTTCTTAACGTTGGTTTTTATTCTGAAGTGATACGTAGATTTTTTAGTCCTAGTTGCATAAATAGACTGAATTATTTAGAGTGTTGTGAAATAAGTATTCGAAGAACTCGGTCAAGTGCATGTCAGAACGGCAGAATCAGCGTATCAATATTAAGTCAACGCGATAGGAACTTGTTTATCCGCAGGATGAGTTTGAAAGATTAAGCTGCATTATATCTGTCTATCTATCGATAAACTTATTCTTACAACGTTCAACAACTTCAAAGTTAATACTGATTAGAAAACTGACTGTAGTGTAGCTTCCTGCGTTGCAATTGTCAGACGGATTTTTGAGTTTAAAGGAAACTGTCTGAGAGATATGCATGTTACAATGAGATAAACGACACGAACGTTTCAAGTGATAAGATGTATGTGCTGTTTTGTCCTTTTCCGTTAAAAGTTTGATAAAACAGCCTACAACATTTTAGGTTCTCACAGCTGTGTTGCCTAAGATTCAAGACTTGAATTTTCAAAACGTAATCTAATTGGGAAGAAAAAACTGTTGTTCTCCTTGTTTGTATGTTAATCAATATGATTTTCCACAAACGCTTGCTTCCATATCCTTCGTATTGCACTGGAAAATAAACATTATTTGTCTACTGCATCTGACAAAAACAAGTGTATTTTAAAATTGTGGTTTAACGCGTTTTGTCCGTGTTTAGAAGCCCCCATTAAAGTGTAGGTTCCCTCCGACAACCATTTTCATCATCCTATCATATGGAGTGAACTGCTGAAAATAAATTGTTCGAAAGAAAACAATTTTACAGCAGTGCTTTAAAAGAAGAAGAAGGAGAGGTTTTATGAAGAGTCAAAGTTTTTCAGATTTAAAATACATTGTCGACTGGCGTGCTATGTGTCATAATTCCAGCTACTCTGATTTCAAGAGTAATACGTACTTTAGACAGCTTCAGATGATAATAATAATAGGTAAAATGATGTATAAAATAATTGTCCTCTTTCCAACCAAGGTAATGCTAGAGTTGTGTCTTGTGTTGGATGATGATAACTTATAGATGGGACTTGATTACTGTAGGGGTGTTAAGAAATAGCGCGTCGAACACGGGTGTTAGGAAAATAAAATAGAAAGCTCTAAATTTAAAAGTCGATAAAATGAGAAGCAACAGGATAAACACTCTAAGTAACTAAGGAAGCCATTGTTTCCTGCGGAAACGGTAACCGTGTGGTTCCTGTGATGTAGCTATTTGGAACATGACTGCAGAAACTCAGGCAGTCGATATGATCTGTAATGCGGCAAGTATGACATATTAACTCACTGGCAATTTAGAGACCCGGTACCTGCCTCGATTAACTAAGTACGTAAGTGAAATCCGAGCTGAAAATCGAATCCAGGACGTCCCGATTTCCAGTTACGAGTATGACTAATTAAGCGACATCATGTCTGTTTGAGCGTCTCCGTAGAATCTATGGGTGCTGAAATTAATTATAGTTTTCATTACCGGTATGTAAGATAGCTATTTTGTGGTCTATTAAACAAATATTTTGGACTTCTGTCTGGATGTAGCATGTTCTTCGGTGATATTTATAATCACCTGTAAAACTACGGTGTAATGACCCTGAAGACAGCAACTGTAACTTCTACCGCAATGATAACATGAAATGTCAACTACTGTGGTCGACTCACGAAATTGGTTTTGACCTTGGCTGTGGTGGCACAGGAGAAAGTCCTATCGTTAGATGTTTACGAGCAGTAACCGATATATTCCAGTTAAAAATACACCGTGATGAAGCGCAGTTGCATCTTTTGCGTGCGAGTTGATACGCTTATCTTGTGTTGTATGTGGTAAGAGCTGTGCGCGCATTTGACTTTAGGCTTCTTATATACTGAACACGTAACATATTGCGACTAGAGGAAAGTGGCATGCAGTGACAAGAGACTTTGACAGGACCTGTATATTTCTCCTCAAGATCATCCCACAGATAAGGGATCCTACTGACGCTGTCAAGGTCAAAGCTGCTCTGTTGAGTCGACGATAATAGTGATGTTCTTCTTGTTTTGTTTTGTTTCAGAGCTCTGTGTGCTGGGGGTTGTAACGTGAATGTCCGCACGGCGAGGGGAGAGACGGCGCTGCATCTAGCAGTAACTGCGAGAAAGACGTCTGATAACTCTCACGAGCTGGTGTCAGCGCTCCTGGAGGCAGGATGCGATGCCAGTATCCAAGATAACCTGCAGCGGCGCACGGCGCTGCACGCGCTGGTGCGTCCTCTTTCCGTCACCGTAGCTGATCCAAATTCAAGCACCTGCCACCTTATGCTGGAGACGTTCGAGCTACTTGCGCAGAAAAGCGACGTCAACCTCAAAGATCACAGACAGAGAACACCTCTGCACAGATTAGCTGCGTCGGGTTGTACTCATCTGAAGACCTTCCAGGTTTGTGCACAATATCAATTGAACTAAATTTGCATGTCCGTAGCCTTTAAAACGTGGTAGTTACTGTGTTGTTCCACGAGGTTTAACAGTCAAAAATTTTACCTTTATTCTCTTTTATGGATCTCGGAACAAATAGCTAGTATTTCCCTGTACTGCATTAAATGATTGGTTTTTATAACAGGGATGGAGAGTGTTTACTGTGCGGTACAAACTGAATATTTAAATATAATTCAGGTTAATTTTCGTCTTTAACGGAGTAAACGGTTCCTTTCTTAAATTCTTCCCGTGTTCCTATTTTACTATCCTATTCAAAATTCTCCAAAAGTGTACACCGCCGTGTGAAAATTTTTCACGGTCCAGGTGATGAAGGTTGGTAAACTGCCTTTTACGATAAAAAGTAAAAAAATCTTCGCTCATTTCGTCAATCAGCTATAAATCCCACTCCCTTGGTATTTGTCCACGAGGGAAACTGCCCCTTACCAACAGGCAACCTAAGATCAGGGCCGGTTTAAATAATTTCTGGGCCCAATACAAAAATAAATGTGGGGCTCCTACTTACGCTGAGCTGAGAATGTAATTTGATCGATGTAAGAAATTACACACAAAATATGTTATGCACAAAACATGAAATACGCAAAGAATTTTCGTGGCTCCTTAAGCCGCATAGATTTCAATAGTCTGAAAATGACTCTGCCTGCAAGACAGAAGCTATAAACTGATATCTGTTATATTATATAATACATATAAATATATTATTTACTTTTCCCTGCCTCTGGAGAAGAGACAGCGGAAGGTAACACTAACGAATAAATTTCAAAATTTTCACTCGTCACGGAAAGTGACCTTGTTGAGCTCTTTTTGTGATAACGTTCTGGAAAGCAAATCGAATTGAATGTGTTAAATGGTTGTTAGGTGCTTGTATTCTTAATTTTGTTTCGATTACCTTTGATTTATTATACGTCAGGGCTCTGTATGTGTCATCCCATAACTTCTGTGCGATGAAGTTCGTAGGGAGTTGGCGGAAACGCCCCCTGTACTTGAGGTTGCAAGAGCAGCATACACACACTCCCCGACTTATTTAAAATTGCTGGTTACGTACTGTTACGTAAATGGACTTTTAAGTAGCTCTGAATTCATCCCCGTGCCTATCAAGCGTTACGATACAGGTTTTCCGTTTGTTTGCCATTTGCGTATACTGTAAATCCTGTAATTGTTTATGGTTTTCCGTTTGTTTGCCATTTGCGTATACTGTAAATCCTGTAATTGTTTATGGTTTTCCGTTTATTTGCCATTTGCGTATACTGTAAATCCTGTAATTGTTTATAGTTTTCCGTTTATTTGCCATTTGCGTATACTGTAAATCCTGTTATTGTTTATGGTTTTCCGTTTATTTGCCATTTGCGTATACTGTAAATCCTGTTATTGTTTATGGTTTTCCGTTTGTTTGCCATTTGCGTATACTGTAAATCCTGTAATTGTTTATGGTTTTCCGTTTATTTGCCATTTGCGTATACTGTAAATCCTGTAATTGTTTATGGTTTTCCGTTTATTTGCCATTTGCGTATACTGTAAATCCTGTAATTGTTTAGGGTTTTCCGTTTATTTGCCATTTGCGTATACTGTAAATCCTGTAATTGTTTATGGTTTTCCGTTTATTTGCCATTTGCGTATACTGTAAATCCTGTAATTGTTTATGGTTTTCCGTTTATTTGCCATTTGCGTATACTGTAAATCCTGTAATTGTTTATGGTTTTCCGTTTATTTGCCATTTGCGTATACTGTAAATCCTGTAATTGTTTAGGGTTTTCCGTTTATTTGCCATTTGCGTATACTGTAAATCCTGTAATTGTTTATGGTTTTCCGTTTATTTGTCATTTGCGTATACTGTAAATCCTGTAATTGTTTATGCTGTTCCGTTTATTTGCCGTTTATTAAATTCTGTAATTGTTTATTGAAATAATAAGCGAAGTGCAATTGTGTTAAAACTTTCAAAACAATTGTGGGTACAGTGAGTGACGTAGCTAGGGACAGGCTATTGTTGCGGCGGCCCCAACCAACAGAGAGCGGTAAAATGGGTGGCAAAATGAACATTCTGGCTAAAAATTTTGATTTTCTGCGCGTAACAAATTGTAAATTCTAATATTATAGTAAATTTTCTTTTATATAGTTTCGGTTTCCTGCATCACATGACTGTAATGTGAATGAAATTAAAACCTGGTGAGATACCCGGTCCGTCGCCCTTATTCATGGAATTCCTTGAGCTTCGTAAGGAACTAAAGTCACTCAGTTGAATCATTGCGGGAATGATGCTGTCAATTGACTCAACACGGTCACGACAGTTATTCCCTTCAAAGAATGTCGTTTGCTTCAGGAGGGGCAAGTAGCCTGGAAATCATTACCTTCCTCGAAAACCAAGTTCTTTTCATCAGCGCATTATAATTATGTTGCGTGTACTAAATTCTAT
Source organism: Coptotermes formosanus (assembly GCA_013340265.1). Taxonomy (NCBI): domain Eukaryota; kingdom Metazoa; phylum Arthropoda; class Insecta; order Blattodea; family Rhinotermitidae; genus Coptotermes; species Coptotermes formosanus. Next base: position 749,142 of record BLKM01000880.1, on the reverse strand, counting down.
ATAATCAGATATGATGAATGGCTTTGCTGTTTTGTGTTACTCATTTTATTAACTGCAGCGTGCATTTTTTCATTGATCCTTTGATAAGAAGTGCTGGACTGAGTTAGTGAGGGAGTAGGATGCTTCGAGACATGCTTTTGTTGGGGAGGGTGTACTGTTTACCCAGCATATTTTCTTTTGAGGTACACAAATCCCGGGCGCGATGTGTCGCCTAGGCGAATAAATTTTATACAACGGGACCTAAATTTTATATGTGGCACCAAATATTTTCAGTATAATTATTGCAGTTTTCTTCCTTAAATACAGAAGTGTGTATAATTTCACATGTTCCTGGCTGAAAGCGCCAGGTAAGTGTGTACTTCATAGGTCACTTCACAATCGTAGGTCGTCAGTCCTGTCTTCCTTATGATGCGTTGAATGTGGAGGTCGCTACTAGATTTTTGTAAAATTTGTGGACCGCTGCAAAATTTGTGGACCGCTGTAAAATTTGTGGACCACTGTAAAATTAATGGGTCAGGATCGTGCTTCATTGATTCCTAAATTATAAATTTAGTGGTGTTTAAACTGAGAAATTTTGAGGGGCGAGTGGTTAGTGTATAATGATTTGGATACGTTGTGGAAGCTCAGTACTTGCTTGGACGACTAAAGAAACCCGCATAAAATCAGAGGATAACCGGTCGTTTGTCGAAATTTTAAACCAAGACCTTCATAACAAGAAGCAGGAGCACCAAACATTGATCACGACCTTATGTTTCTATATACGCATGTGTCCCCTTTATCGTGCTCCCGGGAGTAGCAGTTTTATCTTACAGAAGTTCTGCATCCGCTGGTATATACCGTGACGACTGTCGTGCTCAGGGACACCGTAAAAGAAACACTCTGTAATAGAAGGATTTCATAAATATGTTGAGTCCACAAACCTGCCCGAACTGTCCATTTCACTTAACCCAGCAGCATTAATGAGAACCATATAGCACTTCATTATTAGTAGTTGGTGCTGATGAAACTAGTCACCCGTGAAATAGCGATTTCATGTAAGATGTGCCCATGTATGCGAGAATTAGTGCTGTTCGTTCTCGGTAAAGTGACTTATGTCACAATAATCTCTCGGTATATTAGCAACCGTTTCGGTGATTCTCTTATACGAGTTGCACAGATTGACGCCTGTTTTTCAAGTAACGAGCCAGTCTTCCATTAAACGAGCTCCTTCCTGTCGCAAAGCGATCTTTATTCCCGGCGCCTTGTCTCGTCTGTTGTCCGTTCCGTATACGCTGGAATGCGCACAAACCCTCGGCGTTTCTGAGTGGTCTGCGCAGAAGCAGAAGCATCGCAGCCTTGTAATATAGTTGCTCTCGGTATGAATAATTGTGCGTGGTTTAAAATGGAAGGAATTTTTTATATGTCATGTTTATAATAAGTATGGTACCTCATGTTTATGCATTTTGCATACAAAGTCAATAATGATATAACTGTTGTTTGTGCATAAGTCATATGGCTAAGAGCATTATTTAAATTAACTGCCCATTACTGTTATTTTTACACTGATCGTTGTTGTATTAAGGCGAAATTCTTATGTTTGGGAAAGTATTATTTTACCTGTGATAACAATTGCAATTATAAGGTGGTAAGTAATGGGAAATTAATTTTCATTTTGGGATCTTTTCCCCTTATGAGCAGTTTTTAAGGAAAGAGTTAAGCTCATAAACCCAGAGATTACTGTATTGGCTTTCCACCTTTGATGACCTAGCAAAGTGCTGTCACGTCTTTTTCTCCGCTGCTGTAACGCGCGTAGCAGACCTCATGCACATACCGTAATTAACGTGCGCTGAGCAGGAACTTTAGAAACAGCCTACGTGTTCCACGACTGGTCAGAAATAATTGTTACAAATCATACATGTGGGAGTATGGCTGGAAACCGGAAGGCCAGAAACCACTTGAATCTGTACACGTAGGAGTAGAGTAATGTTAAAATGGATCTCAGCATCTTGTTTGAAGGTGTGGATTTTATTCAATGCCGACAAGAGGGGAAGTCAGTACGAATTACCGGGGCCAGCCGTCCGGAAGTGGCCTCGGTGTCCCCGTATGTTGCATATGCTTTGTGTTTCTCGACAGTATCATTATTTGGCAGTTGTACAAATTAACCCTTTGAGAACAAACCCAAGTCACTCTGCAACTGAGACTCGGTCTTTCCGATTTAGTGTAAAAATTTTTAGCCGGTCAGCCCATGCTGGTGGGTAGGGGGCAAAAAAGTTTTTCCCTTGGGCCCGACCCCTCTTTCAGCGGCCCTGGTTTTATTCATATGGCTCAGGATAGGCACGAATGACGGGCTGTTATGAACACGGTAATGAACCTTGGGGAATGTTCTTGGGTACTGAAGCATCTAAATTAATTATATTGAGCTTATACAGAGCACCTACAGGAGATTTTAACCGGTTTATTAAAGCTCTAGGTGGTACTTTGAAATATCTGTATAAACCAAAAGCTGAATTTTTAATTTGTGGTGACATAAACATAAATTATCTCATTGGAAGCAACGGAAAAAATCAATTGTCGTCATTATTAACTACATATAATCTATAACATACAGTGAACTTTGCAACAAGAATACAAAATAAATCATATACTGTACTCCGCAGGCTAGCACTGCGGCCGACACACCTCTCAGTATTCGGTGTCGGGGCAGTTGGCTCGAGATACGCGAGTGCAAGAGTGGCACAAGTGCAGGCATCCCGACCGGGCTGGGGTCCGCCTGAGCGAGCGGCGCGTGTCCTGGCAAGGACAGGCAGATCGCACTCTGGGCGGTGGTGCCGAACCTTGGTGTTCCGCCTCCGGGGGAGGGATACCTTTAATGTAATATAGTAAGGGATTTAAACAAGTGCGGGAGGGCGTGAAGCGAGCGGGCGAAAGTCCAGGCACCACTACTACGCGCAGTGGGACTTTGCCGAAATTCGCCATTGTCTACTACAACGAGCGTTGGCACTTTGCCGAAATTCGCCATTTTTACTAAACCAGCGGTAGAAGTTTGCCGAAATTCGCCACTGTCTACTACAACGAGCGGTTACACTTTGCCGAAATTCGCAATTGTCTACTACAACGAGCGGTGGCTCTTTGCCGATATTTGCCATCTGGCGCCAGACGAAGGAGCCCTGAGGGAGTAAGCAGCTCACACACTATCAAGCGTTAGTCGTTAGGGGTTGAATCGTTCCTTAGGGGAGGCCAAAATCGTCTACGTTGGAGCAGCAGGGAATAGAACAGGATGAAGCTACCAGCGGCCCGAATGTTCTGCTATCACGAATAGACAACACTTTGAAAATATTCCAAGGCAGTGTTAGGTTGGTCCTCATAACACGAGCAGGCATCACTTTGAAATTATTCCGAGCCAACGTTAAGTTGGTCCTTCTACCAAGAGCAGGCGACACTTCGAAAATATTCGGGAAAAGTATTGCGTCGTTCCTCCTACCAAGAGCAGGCGACACTGAAAATATTCAGAGGCACTGTTAGGTTAGTCCACCTACCACGAGCAGACGACACTTTGAAATTATTCCGAGGCAGTGTTGCGTCTGCCCTCCTACCACGAGCGGGCATCACTTTGAAAATATTCCGAGGCAGTGTCAGGTTGGCCCTTCTACCGCCAGCAGGCGACACTTTGAAAATATTCGGGGGCAGTGTTAGGCCGGCCCTCCTACCACGAGCATGCGACACTTAGGAAACATTCAGAGGCGCAGTAGCGTTGGTCCTTCTAACACGAAGACACAACGCCGGTAATATTTCAAGGCAGAGCCCTACGTTACTGACAGTCCGTATATTCTCCTAGTTCTACTACCACGCGCTGACACAACGTTAAAATAATTCACAAATGCAAACGCCGTGGAAAGCAATGGATTTTTTCTTTTTAAATAAAAGCGTCCCTACCATCGCCCGTAGGGACACAGCTATAGAATTCCAAAATATGTACAAGCAAGAACAGAAAATTTAATTAGTTATGCAGCCTCAGAAAAATTTCCAGGTGTGTGCTGCTGGTGGTACGAGGAACATAAGCAACCTCGGAAAATTTTCTAGGATTATGCGGCGCGTGGTAGGAGAACGAAGACAGGCAGCGTCGGAAAAATTTTTAAGTGTAAGCTGCTCGTGGTAGTAGGACAAACATATGCAGTCTAGGGAAAATTTCTAACTGTATCGTGCTCGTCATAGTAGGAAAAACAGACGCAGCCTAGGAAAAACTTCTCAGTGTAAGCTGCTCGTGGTAGTAGGACCAACAGACGCAGCATAGGAAAAATTTTTAAGTGTTGGCTGCTCGTAGTAGTAGTAGGACCAACAGAAGCACCCAACGAAAAAATTCAAAGTGTAGGCTGCTCGTGGTAGTACGACCAACAGACGCAGCCTAGGAAAAATTTCTAAGTGTAGGCTTCTCGTGGTAGTAGGACCAACAGACGGAGCGTAGGAAAGATTTTTAGATGTACGCTTCTCGTGGTAGTAGGACCAACAGACCTAGCGTAGGAAAGATTTCTAAATGTGTGCTGCTCGTTGTATTAGGACCAACAGACGCAGCCTAGGAAGTATTTGAAAATGTTGGCTGCTCACAAAAGGAGGCAACACCTTGAATGTGTTCCAAGGCAGTGTTTTTTCGTCCTTCTACTACGACCAGGCGACACTTTGAAAGTATTCGTGGGACGTGTTGCTTCAGTCCTCATAGAACGAGTAGGCTAAACTTCGAAAATATTCGATAGCAGTGTTGCTTCGGTCCTCCTACCACGAGCAGGCTACACTTCACATATATTCGTGTGGCGTTCTAGGTCTGTCCTCTTACCACGAGCATGCGACACTTAGAAAACCTTCAGAGGCACAGCAGCGTTGGTCCTTCTACCAGGAAGTCAGAACGCCTATAATATTTCAAGGCAGAGCCCCACGTTACTGATCGTCCATATATCCTCGTAGGGCTACTACCACGCTCTGAAAGAACTTTGAAAAAAATTCACAAATGCAAGCTGCGTGCCAAGCAACGGATTATTTGTTTTTAATTGAAAGCTTCCCTTTTGTCGGCGGCAGGGTCTCAGCTACAGAATACCCACAGGTATTGAAGCAAGAACCGAAAATTTAATTAGTTATGCTCATGCTCTGAGTTTCGCAATACAAGTAGTCGCCAATTCTTCCTTAATGGAGGTCATCATCCAGGCGTGGAACGTGAATGATTATTCATGGCCCGTAATGTGCTTTTTAAACGTCGATGTTCATTGAGGCTCTCAGCCTGTCATGAGATATAAGGTAGACACTTCAAATATTCGTGACTCGTAAGAAAACCGTGCGATTCGCCAAATTTCATTAGGAATAATTTCATGTGGCCTGCACTGAGGCAAGCATGAGAAGGGCCAACGGCTTTCTGACGCCGTGCTTCGTGGAGAGCCGAATGCATGCGTTACGTATGTCATCCTGATTGTCTCGTCGGTCCCTGCCTCCAGGTAGAAGACCACGACTTTGGTAGACGGAGACAGGAATCGTCTCCTGTGCCAACGTTTCCACACCACAAGAGCTCTTTCGAGGTTGTAGTTGGCCCGGTGCTTTACCCTTTTTTAACGTGGCGGTTCCCCGGGAGGCCTGTGTTCCATTGGTCAAAGAAGTGATGCTCGTGAGAGGACGTTCTTAATTTTAAAGGGCGTCGCGCGACCCCACCAAGTAGGGAGTCGTGCGTGCCCTCAACTTCGGACGCCGCGCAAGGCGGGCCCAGTGGATTCTTTAGGCCGAACGAACGCCAATGATGGCTTCGAAAGACCTGGGGGCTGAAAGAGGTCCGACGGCAGCGGTGGCAAACACGCTGCCATGAGCCGGGTCGTGAACAGAGCCACAAACCCAGCGTGCACACCCGGAGACGTTGCCTGAACGGGCCGTACGCTCAAGCCTCGCACCTTTGCCAGGAGCGAGGGCAGACGGCTTTGGCCGTCCTGAGAGGCCGAAACACGTCCGACGGGAGAGGGAGCCAGCACGCTGCCGCGGAACGGGTGGTGAACATAGCCACAAACCCGTATAGCGCACCGGGGGACGTTGCCACAACGGGCCGGAAGCTCACGCGTCTCTCCCCTTTGCCAACGTTTCCACACCACAAGAGCGCTTCAGAGATTGTAGTTTGCCCGGCGCGTTACCCTTTTTTAACGTGGCGGTTCCCCGGGAGGCCTATGTTCCACGTGGCAACATCGGACAGGTCCGTGCTTTACCGCGAAGCAGGCCGTGGGCAGGCGACGTGCGACCACTAGGGAAGACACGACAGACCAGTCACTACTGCCGCAGGGCCTCTCATATCGGTTGTAGGTGCCGCTCGAATCTTTGGCGCGACCGTTGGCGACCCCGCTAAGGGCCGTCAAACCTGACTGGTACCACGGCCTGCCGTAGCCGAGATCGGCTTCACATCGTTCTAGTTCGAGAGCACAGGCGCCCGTCACGCCACGCGGAGCGTTCTCAACCGCATTACACCCGCTTGCCGGCAGAGGTGCCGACGGCGTGCGAAGCGGGCCACCCGTCACAGGCGGTTGGTCTCGTCCCTCACGTTCTATGTTTACGACCATCTCAGTAGGGTCTTAGTTCTGTCTCAGTAGGGACTCGCACGTGACCTCAAAATCGGGTCGCCGCAAAAAGCTGGACTAGTGGTCCGGCACTGTATATCGGTGGACCTCAATATTGTTTCAAGACGTCGTTGTTTATTTAGGCGCACAGCCCAACATCGACAGTTGATATAAGGCAGACATTTGAAAGATTCTTCGCCGGTTCAGTGACCGTGCTTTCGCCTGATTTTATTCTGAGTTACAAATGCATAGGGGCGTGTGTGCGGCCCATTACTGTTGCTCTAATAAGAGCGGGCCCTTCCGTCTCTGCTCGGTCTCCGTTGCATGTATTAGCTCTAGAATGAGGTATTCTCAGTTACAATTAATGTGGCTTGCACTTAGACAAGCCTAGGATTATTGAGACCTGCGCGAGGCTGTCACACGCACGGAATTCATTGAGCCGATTGCATGCTTCTAAGAAGAAGCACTGAGAGCCATTTATGGCCCTGCCCGAGGACAGTAAGCCGCGACTTTGCAGTGTGGCTGAATTACTTTGCCGGATGGAGGACTGCCCGGTCTTTTGCGTCTTCTTTCTTTCCGTGCCCTCCACAGATCTGAATTGGACGTTTGAAAACAGACGCTAAAGCTGACAGCGTAAACTGGCCGATACAGCAGCGAACGACAAAGCGGTGGCCGAGGAGAGAATCACAATGTATCGGGCGCTAGTGTATGGGTGTTCACCCTGTTGCAGGGGAGGCAGACAACGTCTCGCGAGTAGAAGAGGCTCTTCGAACGGCAGATGCCGCACGCTTACAGCCTCAGAAAATTTCTAAGTGTATGCTGCTCGTGGTAGGAGGACCAAGACAGGCTGCGTCGGAAAAATTTTCTAAGTGTAGGCTGCTCGTGGTAGTGGGACCAAAAGACCCAGCCTAGGAAAAAATTTGTAAGTGTAAGCTCCTCGTGGTAGTAGGACCAACAGACGCAGCCTAGGAAAAATTGCTACGTGTAGGCTGCACGTGGTAGTGGGACCAAGAGACGCAGCGTAGGAAAAATTTCTAAGTGTAGGCTGCTCGTTGTAGTAGGACCAATAGACGCAGCCTAGGTAAAATTTGTAAGTGTAGGCCGCTCGTGGTAGTAGGACCAACACACGCAGACTAGAAAAAATGTCTAAGTGTAGGCTGCTCGTGTTAGTAGGACCAACAGACGCAGCCTAGGAAAAATTTCTAAGTGTAGGCTGCTCGTGGTAGTAGAACGAACAGACGCAGCCTAGGAAAAATTTCTAAGTGTAGGCTGCTCGTGGTAGTAGGACCAACAGACGCAGCCTAGGAAAAATTTCTAAATGTAGGGTGCTCATGGTAGTAGGACCAACAGACGCAGCCTAGGAAAATTTTTTAATTGTAAGCTGCTCGTGTTAGTAGGACCAACAGACGCAGCCTAGGAAAAATTTCTAAGTGTAGGCTGCTCGTGGTAGTAGGACGAACAGACGCAGCCTAGGAAAAATTTCTAAGTGTAGGCTGCTCGTGGTAGTAGGGCCAACAGACGCAGCGTACGAAAAATTTCTAAGTGTATGCTGCTCGTTTTAGTAGGACCAACAGGCGCAGCCTAGGAAAATTTTTAATATGTAGGCTGCTCGTGGTATTAGGACCAACAGACGCTGCCTTGGAAATTTTCTAAGTGTAGGCTGCTCGTGGTAGTAGGACCAACAGGCGCAGCCTAGAAAAAATTTCTAAGTGTAGGCTGCTCGTGTTAGTAGGACCAAGAGACGCAGCCTAGGAAAAATTTCTAAGTGTAGGCTGCTCGTGGTAGGAGGACCAACAGACGCAGCCTAGGAATAACTTCAAAGTGTATGCTGCTCGTGGTAGTAGGAGCAACAGAAGCAGCCTAGGAAAATTTTCAATATTTAGGCTGCTCGTGGTATTAGGACCAACAGACGCTCGCTAGGAAAAATTTCTAAATGTAGTCTGCTCGTAGTAGTAGGACCAACAGGCGCAGCCTCGGAAAAATTTCGAAGTGTAGGCTGCTCGTGCTAGTAGGGCCAACAGGCGCAGCCTAGAATTAATTTCAAAGTGTAGGCAGCTCGTGTTAGTAGGACCAACAAACGCTGCCTAGGAAAAGTTTCTAATTGTAGGCTGCTCGAGGTAGTAGGACTAACAGGAGTAGTCTAGGAAAAATTTCTATATGTAGGCTGCTCGTGGTAGTAGGCCCAACAGACGCAGCCTAGGAAAAATGTGTATGTGTAGGGTGCTCGTGGTAGTAGGACCAACAGGCGCAGCCTAGGAGAAATTTCTATGTCTAGGCTGCTCGAATTAGTAGGACCAGCAGACGCAGCCTAGGAAAAATTTCTAATTGTTGGCTTCTCGTGGTAGGAGGACCAACAGACGCAGTCTAGGAAATATTTCTAGTGTAGGATGGTCGTGGTAGTAGGACAACAGACGCAGCTTAGGAAAAATTTGTAACTGTAGGCTGCTCGTGGTAGTAGGACCAACAGACGCATCCTAGGAAATATTTCTAAATGTAGGCTGCTCGATGTAGTAAGTCCAACAGGCGCAGCCTAGGAAAAATTTGTAAGTGTAGGCTGCTCGTGGTAGTATGACCAACAGACACAGCCTAGGAAATATTTGTAGTGTAATGTTTTCGTGGTAGCAGGACAACAGACGCAGCCTACGAAAATTTCCATGTGTGTGTTCTGCTCGTGGCAGTAAGACCAACAGACGCAGCCTAGGAGAATTTTGTAAACTGTTGGCTGCTCATAGAAGGAGGGATCACTTTGAAAATATTCCGTGGCAGTGTTTTGTTGGCCCTTCTACTAGGAGCAGGCGACACTTTGAAAATATTCGGTGGCAGTGTTATGCCTGTACTACCACGAGCACACGACAGGTAGAAAATATTCAGAAGCACAGTAACTTTGGGCCTTCTACCAGGAAGACACAACGCCCTTAATAATTGAAGGCATAGCCCTACGTTACTGACCTTCCTTATATCTTCGTAATTCTACTACCACGCGCTGACACAACTTTAATATAATTCACAAATTCAAACGCCGTGGATAGCAACAGTTTGTTTCTTTTTAAATAAAAGCGTCCCTACCGTCTCCCGTAGAGTCTCAGCTGTAGAATTCCCACAGTTATTCCAGCAAGACCAGAAAACTTAGTTAGTTATTCTCGTGCTCTCAATTTCGCAATACATGGCGTGGCCAGTGGTTTCTTAACCTTTTAAAGCCTAGCGGTAACTTTACATACTACCAGGTTTAACATTAAAAAATTCTGCGTGGTGCCCACATTGCGTTTATGTGTTTTGTACGGATCTCAGAACAAGCAGCAACTTTTGCCTTATAAAACATTAAGAGACTGGTTTTTATAACCGAAATGGAGAGTGTTTACAGCGCGGTACGCACTGATTCCTTATATAAAACAGATAGGCTTCGTCTTTAAAGGGTTAATGGATGTCATCATCCAAGCGTGGAATGAGATTGGTTATCCATGGCCCCGAATGTGCTTTCTAAACGTCGATGCTCATTGTTTGTAGCGGAATTACTTTGCCGGGTGGAGGACGGCCTGGTCTTTTCCGTCGTCTTTCATTCCGTGCCTTCCACAGATCTGAAGTGGACCCTTTAAAACAGAAGCCAGAGCTGACACCGTGCCCTGGCTGATCAAGCGGCGAACGAGAAGGCGCTGGCCGAGGAGAGAATCACAATGCATCGAGCGTTAGCCTATGGGTTTTCACTCGTGTTTCAGCGGAGGTAGTGCTCGTCTTGGGTGTAGCAGAGGCTAATCGAACGGCAGATGCCGCGCGCTTACGGCCTCGGAGAAATTTCTAAGAGCTGTCTGCTCGTAGTAGGAGGACCAACGCAACTCAACATTGGAATATTTTCGAAGAGTTTGCTGCTCATGTTTGGAGAACCAAAAAGAGCTGATTCGGAAAAATTTATAACCTTCGGATGCACGTGTTAGGAGGACCGAACGTAAGTGTGCCCCGGAAACTTATAAGTTTTAAGAGTTCGTGTTTGGAGGACCAAAGACAGACTGCCCCGGAAATGGTTTGAAAGTGCTGTCTGCACGTAGTGGTGGGTCAAACGAAACTCTGCATCGGATTATTTACAAAGTGCTTTCTGCTCATGTCAGGAGGACAACAGATCTGATTCGGAAATATTTATAAGTGCTCTCTGCTCATAGTAGGAAGACCAACGCCTCTCAGATTTTACTCTTGAGGCCGAAACAGTTGTTCGTCTGTTTCTCCCTTCGCATTGCAGTGGGGTGACTGAAAGATGCCACGTGCCACTCCCTGCACATGCGCTACGTGTAGTGGAAGTTAGGTTGAAGTCGGTCATTTATGAATGGCACTTTACTCTTGAGGCCGAAATAGTTTTTCGTCCATATCTCCCATCGCATTGCAGTATGGTTACTTAAATATGCAACATGGCACTCCCTGCGCATATGTAGTTCAAGTTAGGTTGAAGTCGGTCAGTAATGAATGGCACTTTACTCGTGAGGCAGAAACAGTTTTTCGTACTATCCCCCCACCCCCCGCATTGCAATTGGGTGACTGTGATATGCCACATGGCACTTCCTTCTCATGCGTTACGTGCAGTGCACGTTAGGTTGAAATCGGTCAGTAATGAAGGGCACTTTACTCTTTAGGCCGAAACACTTTTTCATCCCAGCCTCCCCTGGCATTGAAGTGGGGTGAATGGAAATGCCACATGACATTTCCTGCTCATGCACTAGAAGCAGGGCAAGTTAGGTTTAAATCGGTCTGTAATGAAGGGCACATTACTCTTGAGGTGGAAATACTTTTTGCTCCCTATCTCCCCTCGCATTGTAGTGGGTCACTAAAATATGCCACATGGCTCTCCCTGCGCATGCGTTACGTGAGGTACAAGATACATTGAAATCAGCCCGACCCAGTTTTTCGTCCGTATCTCCATTCGTTTTGCAGTGGATTGTCTGAGATATGCCACGTAGCACTCGCTGCGCATGTGTTAAGGGCAGTGCAAGTTAGGTTGAAATCGGTCAGTAATGAAGGGCACTTTACTCTTGAGGCAGAAACAGTTTTTCGTCCGTAACTCCCGTCACATTGCAGTGGGGTGACTGAAATAAGTCACATGGTACCCCCTGCGCATGCGATACGTGATTTGCAAGTTAGATTCAAATCGAACAGTAATGAAGGGCACTTTACTCTTGAAGCCGAAACATTTTTTTATCAATTAATCCTGTCGCAATGCAGTGGGGTGATGAAATATGCCACATGGCATTCCCTGCCCATGGGTTACGTGCAGTGGAAGTTAGGTTGAAGTCGGTCAGTAATGAAGGGAACTTTACCCTTGAGGCCCAAACAGTTTTTCGTCAGTATCTCCCCTCGCATTGCAGTGGGATGACTGAAATATGCCATATGGCACTCCCTGCGCATGCGTTACGTTCAGTGCACGCTAGTTTGAAAGCGATCAGTAATGAAGGGAACTTTACTCTTGAGGCGGAAACAGTTTTTCGTCCCTATCTCCACCCGAATTTCAGTGGGGTGACTGAAATATGCCACATGGCACTCCCTGCGCATGCGCTACAAGCAGCTTAACCTTTTAAAGCCTAGCGGTAACTTTACGTACCACCAGGTTTAACATTAAAAAATTCTACGTGGTGCCCACATTGCGTTTATGTGTTGTGTACGGATCTCAGAACAAACAGCAACTTTTGCCTTATAAAACATTAACAGGCTGGTTTTTATAACCGAAGTGGAGAGTGTTTACAGCGCGGTACGCACTGAGTCCTTATATAAAACAGACAGGCTTCGTCTTTAAATGGTTAATAATGGGAATGAGCCTAAACAGGCTAAACAACAGGAAACTGCGTGGCGAATGGAAAGTGTGACAGGGATAAGGGAGGATGTGAGCGTGACTGCAGAAATTGCCGCAATATCTGTGCTGGAAAGAAGGCAAATAGACACTTCTATTCGCCAACAGAATATGCGTTATGTTACCCTGAAGGTTAAGAGTCGATGTCACACAGTTTGACCACACAGTGGTTACAGCATGTACCACCTACTTGAACGTTCAGTAATTACATTTTGCCCACAGCCTCTTTAAGTGTTTGTATGACTTTCACAAGAAACAATGATTATTTCTGTAAAACAGAATGAACTGTTTGGTCGTTACCGCCGAGGCGAATTGTGTGTGTGTGTGTGTGTGTGTGTGTGTGTGTGTGTGTGTATGTGTGTGTGAATATATATGTGCATGTATATGTATAAGTGAGTATGTGTGGGTCTGTGTGTATGTGTATGCGTGTGTACGTGTGCATATGTGCGTGTGTGCGCGTGCGTATGTGTATATATGTGTGTATGTGTTTGTTCGTGTGTATGTGTGCGCATATATGTATGAGCATCTGTGTGTGTGTATGTATGTATGTATATGTACATGTGTGGTTTTAGGTAGAAATTTAATTTTTAAACGCTATTTATATGAACTTTGTGTTCAGCTAATTCAGAGTCGTGGTTTTGGGCTGCATGCTCATCGGGGTCCCTGTTTCGAATGCCCTTCTCTGCCTAGGTACCTAATCTACGGGGCTTATTTGGCTAAAACCATTACGGTAGCTCTACACTCAGTTTTTTGAAGTCTAAACGAAGCTAACTACGTAGAATATACCTCGAGTTCTTTAACAGATTGTAATTATAAAATTCAACACCTAACACTTCTACAGGGTCAATGTTTTGTTATAGACCCGTCGCTAGTCTCTTCCTGTCTCCACGCTTAACTTCAAATTCCTTTAACGAGGAGGTACAACGACTTAAATTATATCACAATACATTATGTGGGACTTTTAATGTTCAGCGGGCGTGTCGATGACGTATCTCGGCCTCAAATAACACGCCAAGGCGTCAAATTTTATAATTTCTCTAAATAAATGTGTTCATACATATTATTAGCAACTAGGTTTGTAGACTGTTATTTCTAGGGCCTACCGCACATTGCCAGACAAAGCAACGGTTCTCGGAAAACCTCACTTGTTGTTTTACTATCCGTGACTTACAAATGTTTGACAAAAGATGGGATAAAATATTCCTACCCTGAGAAATAAGGTTACTGGATGCTAATTATATAAAGCATTGCGTAAGTCAGAGGTGCAGAAATTCCTGGCGCCAGGACGTCGTAGCTAATACATTTTGTAAAAACGCGCTTCATGTTTTTGGGTTGTCAGTACGTAACATGCTTCATGTCACCATTCTGACGCGGGAAGTTTTTATATGGCTCTAGAGTTTTTGAAACTCTGTGCATCCCTGGCATAAGGATGATGACATCACAATAATCCCAGTCATAATGTTACTAGGCGTAAATTTTTTTAAAGTCTTGACACATCTTGACTGGTAATTTGTATTTCAAATTTTAAAATAACTTGGGGTTAAATTCCAATTAATGCCCTGTAAGGAGGGGTTTGAAATTTATACGTAGTAGCCTCAAATGCGTGGCGCAGTTGGGTGAGACCCTACGCTGCAAGTTGGAAGGTCGCGGGTTCGATTCCCGATGGTGTCATTGGAATCCATTCGGCCGCACTATGGCCCTGGAGTCGACTACACAAATGAGTACCAGGAGTATCTTTTACCCTTAAATGCATTGACACTCCTACAGTGCACCGAGACTACAAGCACGTCACGCTTTAAAAGTCCGCACAGTATACTGAGGTCGGCGTTGCAAGGTCAATAGCAATTCTCAGAAAACTATCTGTAATGCGTTTGACATTGAGTTAGTGAATACAGAGTTGGGTGTGCGTTCTAATATTGACTCAGGTGGAAACAGGAATTAAGGATAGAGTTTGGCTGCCTAAGACACGTGCTATCTTGCATATATTGTTGTACAATTTTATCTTCGTTGAGGCTTTCGCAGCGAACAAATTAAACTAAAACTCTCTAGCGCTGGCAGCCGCACAAATGACGGGCATTGCCGGTGTTGCTGTGGGACGCGGTGGCGCAGTTGGTTGAGGTACTGTGCTACAAACCGCCAGGTCGCGGGTTCGTTTCCCGATGGTGTCAGCGGATTTTTTTTCATTGACATAATCCTGTCGGTCGCACTATGGCCCTGGGGTCGACTCGGCCTCTAACAGAAATGAGTACCAGGAATATTTCCTGGAGGGGGGGGGGGGGGTAAACGCGGCCGGTGCGTAGGGCTGACAACCTTACCACCTCGACCTCCTGGAACCCTCAGGGCCTGTCCAGGCCTGTGATGGAACTGCTGCTTTGTTACAGGTGCGGCTGACAGTCCTGGAGAAATTTTGTAAATTTATGAGGATTCCGTTAGTCTGGGATATGACGCTTAGTCAATGGGTAATCGAACCCTAATCAACCCTAACGCTGCACGTATTGACATTAACACTACAAACCTAGAAAGTACCACATCCGAATTCCTGCCTGTCACCCGTTTTTTGTTTAGTTTTTTAAAGCATAATGGCGGCGTGTAGGTACATTATCCTTTTAATCGAGGACAAGGATGCTATTATAACTATTTTGTTAGGGGCTGGGGGAATGCTAGACTTGTAGCAATTGTTGCTATAAACATCTTTAATAACGCCACTGCTGAGGATAAAATCATAGCTGTTTTTATTACTGCCATATGTGAATGTGCAGACATATTTCCAGGGGCTTTCTTAATGTAGGGTACCACCTTAGTACAAGAGTTTATGGACAGGGCCACTATTTTATCAGACCAATATCGTCTTTTGTTTCCGGTCGGTTCGCCTGTCGTATTAATGTACTTCACTCATCTGACAACCCACATGCGTGACGGAATGTCACCGGGAAGTGACAGAAGATATTGGTCAGATAAAAGAAGGACCCTGTACATTAAACAAATTACCAGTCAAGTGCACAGAATACATTACGGGTACAATACATTTAATGTCTGTATTGGTTGATAGAGTGTGGTTGTCAGACCTTTGTGAGACTTTTATTGAAATACTTTAATTATTCTAAATTTAAAGTTGTCGAAAAAAGAGAGAGTGTCTGTTGTTATATACACAGGCGATTTATTCCACTAATTTAAATTCCAGAGGCACGATCTTACGTACTAAGAAGCATTGTGCCTTAGGCAGTAGAACTCCACAATTAAGTTCCTCAACCTCTGATAACATTACAATGTATGTATTGCTGCATTTATTTACTAATTCCACACTGAGAATTCAGTAATTTAATATTAAAGAACTTTTACACCCGGCTTTTTGCGATTACTGTTAAAAGACAAGGGTCTGGCTTGCGGGTTGGGACCGCGTAGTCGTATAGCGATTCGCTACGGGCTGGGCGGTCCATGGATCGATTCCCAGTGGGGACGAGATTCTCAGCACCCGTCCTGACCGGCCCTGAGGCCTACCCAGCCACCTGTAGATGAGTACCGGGGGTAAGGCGGCTAGGGCATGGCGTCGACTAACCACCGCGTCTAGTGCCGAGGTTAAAGAAAGGGTGTAGCTATACTTCTACTCCCCCCTCTGGGCCTTATAGGGTGAACTTTACCTTTAATGTGTATGGTTTAATGAATTTAACTTCTAATACATTTCTCCACTTATATTGTCAGATTTTTGAGCTACCTTCCTGTTTGTGTTATTGAAGGGAGAGAACAAAAGGTAACGAATATTGCGTAGCCTCCAGTGGTATGACGTTCGTAAAAAAAATTTGGTTAAATACACAAATCTGTACAGATGTCAAGGGAACATACAAGTATGTCATCTTATGCCTCTGTATCTTTAGGATAGGTTATTTCAGAATATTTTGAAATGAAACGTGTTTTACACTGCCAGGGTTAAGCTTCCTATTCTTCAGTTTTTAGTGAGCAGAATATTGCAAATATTTTCTCATTTTTGTCGTTTCTAACCGGACACTTAACACACGGCCTAACTCACGGGTCAATACATTTTCGAAAAATGCAGACGTTAGCTCAAGATTCTACGTGCCAGAAAGGTGACACGAATGCAGTTCCATTCTGAGGTCTCACAAATGTAAGGTGCCACCATACGAGATTTAGTAGTCACGGCGACCTGGATTTGTGCACCCCTGATCTAACTGTTCCATCTAGACTCAGCATAAACCTTCGAAGTGCGTGTTTTCGTAGTGTAATGTTTACTTTTATGCATTCTTAAGGTTCAGCTAGTAAACCTTCACGCTTGACATTACTTCTTTTGCTTCTTCGCCGGAGTGACGGTCAGTTCGCAACAGACGAACGAGTTTGAAATGACGGGAGTCTGGGTACACTTTTCTATGAAGACAGGGGAAAAGGAACTTTAAGAGCTAAGGGGTTAAGTAGCGGGATTTGCGAAACTGTTCGTTGTACATATATTTAATATACTTTCCTTATCAAGACATCAGGTGAATGAAATGAAATCTAATGGAGGGACCTCTTTCTCTATAACAGTTTGTAAGCATTTTTCTTTCAGCTGACCCCAGTGGCCGCGCGGTCTAAGGCGTGGTCTGCGGCCACTCGCTTGCCGGGATTGTGAGTTCGAATCCCGCCGGCGGCATGGATGTCTGCATCTTGGAGTGTTGTGTGTTGGCAGGTAGAGGTCTCTGCGTTGGGCTGATCACTCGTCCAGAGAATTACTACCGAGTGTGGTATGCCTGAGTGTGATCGTGAAGCCTCGATAATGAGAAGGCCCTGGTTCACTAGGGGCTGTTGCGCCATGGGGTCATAAAAGAGTATTTTTTGAAGCGCTAACACGCACATAAATTAGGAAACATCTTCGAAAAGTGGTAGCACGAAATAGGTTAAACTCTGTTTATTAATGTTGTGCCTTCTGTTTTGTTCGAGCATTCGTAAAACGAAACGACATACGAAGAGGTGACTCATCAGTGCGTTTCGGAGCCATCATAGTTGCTGCCGAGATTCCTGAAAATTTTTATTACTGATGTTCATTTGAATCCTGCCTTAGATGTGTGTATGTGGGAAAGGGGGGGGGGAGGGCCTTGTCTTCAAGTTTCTTTGCTCTCTTTCAGTTTCATGGTACATGGACTGCCTGAAGCCAAACGTCCTCTGCAGTCGCATGTCGTGTAACATTAAACGAAATAAACGAACATCTGCCTCAAGGCCGCACTGCGTATTTCTCAATAGTAAGGTCAAAGTCGTGAGTCAATATGGGTCACTTTCATCCAACAATTTCTAATTATATACTACCAACACATAACTACGGTAATTTGTTTCAAAATTTCATGGTATATTTTGCTATTCTTTGAAAACTTTCGAGACATTTCATTAAGACAACATAGAGCATATCGCTGGACAGGAAATCTCTCATCGCGGATGCTCTGGTTTGATCCCAGCCCAGTGCGTATGGTATTTATGGCGGGCAAAGTGGCACAAGGACAATGTTTTTTCAGGTTACTTCAGTTTTCTCATATGAGTATCATTTCACCAGTACTCACACTCATTTACCTGTCACGAATGCTACATAACCTTAGCAACTAACAGCGTGGTTAAACAACACTTTGAAAAACCTCTGAACTTCTACTTGTTAGGTAGGCTGATCTTCTGCCGACTCTAATATCAAGCAACAAAAACCACAAGATTAATAAGATGCATTAAAAATATACTTGGGGCCCTACGTATGTTTCAGCAAACGAGTTGCCATCTTCAGCGATTTTTTAAGCAGAGAACCATAAGAACTATTTACATCCAAGTACACATTAAAAATTTGTGCAGAACATAGGAAGGTTATTGTCATGATTCACAGATGCAGATGTACAAGATATTAAGTTAAAAAGGATAAAACACTATACGTTTAGTGCAAGCAGTAGTTATGAGCCGTGCCATGGCTCAGGCGGTTAGCCGCCGGCCTCCCACCGCGGAGGCCCAGGTTCGATCCCGGGTCACTCCATGTGGGATTTATGGTGGACAAAGTGGCACTGGGACAGGTTTTTCTCCGAGCACTTCGGTTTTCTCCTGTCAATTTCATTCCACCGGTGCTCCATTACTAGGAAAAGGACAAAAATAACAATCATCGTCATCACAAGGTTTCACAAGAAGCCTCAAAGCTGCGGTGCGTCCGTAGCGTCTGCTGCGGGGCCCTTCACTACTAAAAAAAAAAGCAGTGGTTATAAATAAATTATACCTTAAAAGCCCAGAATATAAAGTCATATACAAAGTTCACATGGGACTATGTTAAAATATTAAAACATTAAAATTTAAGTGGGGGAGGTGTTCATAAATATTTTTATTTTTAATGGCTGTGGGCCATGCATGGAAGCGTCGTGATTGATTTTGTGTCAGTCTCGTCCTCTCTCGTTGTGTTGTTCCGGGTGAGGTGAGCAGGTACACCTCTTCAAATATATTAAATATATTTTTACACATGTCAATAATCTTGCGCGTTTCTTGCTTGGTATTAGACTTACAACAAGATGCATCGTTCGTACAATATAAAATTCCGATGAATGTCTGCATATTGTCGTCAAATAAACGCGGCCTCTTCCTTTCAGATCCGTATCTGCTGACCCATTATCACCTTCCGATATATTTGAGGTTATATAACCTACGCAGTTCAAATATCATAGTTATATAACGTAATATTCATCGTAATATTTGGTAAAGGTAAAGGTAATGTCCCTGTCAACGCCGGGAAGGCATATAAGGGGCAGAGAGGTACAGCTCCACTCATTGTTAACCTCGGCGCTAGATGAAGCTCAGTGGTCAATTTAAGGATCCGGCTGTTTTACCCCCGGTGAGGGAGCCCCAGTGTCCGTTGAACATGAGGCGGGGTAGGCTCAAGAGCCTGCCTAGAAGTTTTAGAGAAGAGAAAAGTCTCTTAATCCTGCAGAGATTCAAACCCTGGAGCGTCCAGCCCCTAGCGTAGTCGCTGTAGCGACTACTCTATCGCAGCTTCCCATAACATTCGGTAGCAAAAACAAACATTTCAGGCTAACTTGAGTAAAGTTTAAAATCAAGGAATTCCGTTTCTGGGAATATTTAGGTGTCCGCTATAAACTGAAAGTCAGATGAAGATACGTAAGTTAAATAACACGCTTTTCTCTTACTTCAAACCCTTTCTTTTTTCTTTTCTTTTCTTTTCTTTTCTTTTCTTTTCTTTTCTTTTCTTTCCTTTCCTTTCCTTCCTTTCCTTTCCTTTCCAATCCTTTCCTTTTCTTTTCTTTTCTTTTCTTTTCTTTCCTTTCTTTTCTTTTCTTTTCTTTTCTTTTCTTTTCTTTTCTTTTCTTTCCTTTCCTTTCCTTCCTTTCCTTTCCTTTCCAATCCTTTTCTTTTCTTTTCTTTTCTTTTCTTTTCTTTCCTTTCTTTTCTTTTCTTTTCTTTTCTTTTCTTTTCTTTTCTTTTCTTTTCTTTTCTTTTCTTTTCTTTTCTTTTCTTTTCTTTTTTACATACCAGCTTACAGA
The DNA here is from genome assembly GCA_013340265.1 of Coptotermes formosanus. NCBI lineage: Eukaryota > Metazoa > Arthropoda > Insecta > Blattodea > Rhinotermitidae > Coptotermes > Coptotermes formosanus. The sequence goes on along the minus strand of BLKM01000880.1, from coordinate 729,271 downwards.
GCATTCACTTGACCTAGGAAGTCAATTGCAAGCGACCCTAATTGCATGCTGTTACACAGCATTACGTCGTTCTTTAAAAGTTTATGGCTTTATCAGTAAAAAAGCGGAAGTATGCTGTAAGTGGCTCTCTTGGTCCTTGCTGATGTTTTAATTTACTCAATAAATGATGCAGCGTATAACCGTCTAATAAGCAGAAACAAATAACAGTTGTTATGGGAGATCCGAAAAGTCTGTCGAGACCACAGTTATCCCGTCTTTGTTTTAAAAATATGCAATTAGCAAACTCTGTATATTAACCTTTTAAAGCCTAGCGGTAACTTTACGTACGACCAGGTTTAACATTAAAAAATTCTACGTGGTGCCCACATTGCGTTTATGTGTTTTGTACGGATCTCAGAACAAACAGAAACTTTTGCCTTATAGAACATTAAGAGACTGGTTTTTATAACCGAAGTGGAGAGTGCTTACAGCGCGGTACGCACTGAGTCCTTATATAAAACAAATACGCTTCGTCTTTAAAGGGTTATTATGCCATATTTGTTTACGTTATCACGTTCTTCTACATGCTGAAATCTGAAATATAAACAGGGAGACCAGTTAATAATATCGCCATGAGTGGAACGATCCAAACATTTTACAATAAACAGTGCATAAATAGTACTTGTAGCCATAGCTAGCAATAGACAATAGGCCTAATAACTATACAGCCTTCCGGTTCGTTGCAGTCCTACTGATAGTATTGAATGTGCTCCATTGTGATGTTAAAGTTCGAAGACAAGACACGCAATATACGTATAACGTAACACTGAGCCGCGTTTGCGTAACCATTGTTGCCGTGGAAAAGAAATAAGTAACAAATATTCTGAGTGTGTGTCTGTAGCCTTACTTATCCAGCACGCATTGCGCGTGCGCCGTATTATGTTGTCATGTGTGGCCTGTCTGTCTCTACCACAGTTTTCCACATTATCTTATAAACGGCACGATTTTCGGAAAAAAAGTTATTGAACATAAAATGTGTGTTTTGATTTTATCTACCATTTCTGTCTGAAACGTTCGTCAGTGGAAGTCAGCGAGATATTATCATAAATGTACGTGGGTCTTCATGTAAATTATCCGTTATTCTTGACAGATTTTAAAGAAACTTGAATTTTTTTCGAGAGATTTTCGAAAAACTCAAATATCAGATTTAATGAAAATCCGTCCATTGGAAGCGGAATTGTTCTATGCGGACGGACAGACATGATGAAGCCAACAGTCTGTTTTCGCTATTTTGCGAACGCGCCTAAAATTTATAGTGTTAGTAAAAATGACACATTAAATTTCAATGTATTGTATTGTTCTAACATTTATTCAGTTGCAACTACAGTATGGCCTAAAATGAAATACAGTCAAACCCCGACTGAGCGCTACTGTTTGTACATCATAATTTGTGGCTCTGTACCCAGGATGGTGTTAAATCTAAATGCTGTATGATAGGAATTTCTGTTTACAGGCTTTCATGGGCGGTAAGTTATGGTGGCCCAATACTGGGGTCGCTGTATCGGAGTTTGCATTTCACACTGTTGCTTTGTTTGTGTGCGGAACTTACGCCCAGTGTTACGAAAGGGTAGAGTGCAGTATCATACGACATGCTTCCACGCACAACCTAACATACAGTCAGTATACACAGAGCATGTATTTTTTTTTTGGCAGATCTTGTTGGACTGTGGCGCGGACCCCAGCTTGCAGAACGACCGCGGCGAGACGGCGCTCCATGAGGCTCTGGAACGTGATGCGCAAGGCAGTTTAGATGCCGTGACGCTGCTGGCGAGCGCTGGGACTGATCTATCACGCTGCACGACCTACCGCGAGACGCCCCTACATCTCGCTGCGCGCAAGAACCGCCCCTCAACAATCGCGATGCTTCTCAACAATGGAGCCGCTCCAAACGCTCAAGATCTGCGTGGCAACACAGCCCTGCACCTGGCGGCAGGCAAGGGCTATCACGAGGTGGTGTGTCTCCTGCTGGCACGCCCCAACATAGAGCTGAACGCCCCTAACAAAGAGGGACTCACTCCTCTACATATCGCTGTTGAGAGCGGCTTCATTAAGGTCGTGAGGGTGAGTGGACTGTGTCAGCAGTACACGCCATGAAGGGGCATGGCGAAGTGGAGTCACAGCTCCACCTCGTCACTAGATGGAGGTGAGTGTCAGCTTCACGCTGCAGCCACTTTACTCCGAAGTAAATAACCCCGGAAACAGTGCTGATTGGATCTCAGAGTTGCTTCTGGACGTTCTGAAATTGAAAAAAAAAAATCCTGCCGCTGCCGGGAATCGAACCTCGGATGTCCGGCCCACATCCGAGTCACTACACCGATTACAATATCCCTGTTCCCTGACTGTAACCAGCAGCTTTTTAATTGAGGGACTTTAAAACAGAGTAGACGGCGTCACATGCCACAAGACTGTAATCTGTACTGTGTGCGTGCGTGCGTTCGTGTGCGTGCCTCCGCGCGCGCGCGCGTGTGTGAGCGCGTGTGTGCATGGAGATAAAAATGGGAGAAAAACTCATCAGAACAATACACTTAGGTTCAACAAAGTTTTACCAAGGTGTTATAGATATACTGGAGCCTGTGCAGTGTAGTTGGGATTGTCATTGGGCTACAGGCTGGAAGATTCAGGGTTGGAATTCCAGCAGGAACAATAGACTTGTCTCCAAAATGTCCAGACCAGGTGTGGTGCCCTCCCAGCCTTCTATGCAATGGGTACCTGGGGTTCGTCCTGCAGGGATAAAGCAGCTGTGGCGTGAAGTTGACTACTACCATTTATTGCTGAATTTAAGAATGAGTGGAGCTATACCTCATCTCCCCCTATATGCCTTCATGTGTGTACAGGGACAACTTTTTATGGAAGTATTCAAAACAATATTTGTTAGCTATAAATATCTTGAATTGAGTACCTCATTTTATGCATGAAATGTCTTAGTGTTATACCATGATGCTTGGTGGCATTGGTGCATGATACAGGAAACTCTCCTGATTTGGTTGTGGTTACAGTTACACTTAACTACTGTCACCTGAATGCTCAGTTGTTTTTGTTGTGTGTACTGGAACAGAATTAAATGGGCACATGATTTGTACCCTGCAGTGTTTATTACCTTGACTAGATTTATATGGGATGGAACTTTGAAGTACTGTAATATTTACCATTCATGTGTTGCTGCAGATGTTGCTGCAAGCAGATACGTGTGATCTCACAGCGCGCACGAAGATGAGTCTAACCCCTCTGGATTTGGCACAGCAGGATTATAGGCGGCGTTCCCAGCCCGAGATGTCCCATGTACTTACGCAGGAACTGGAGCGACGTCGTTCACATGATACCATAACTCAATGCTAATTAAGACAGGTCAGTTTTCTTCACACCTTTAGTAAAACTCTCGTTTAATGTAAATCCCTTCATTGCTAATCCTGGGAATATTTATTGCTGAAGCTGAGTGTCCACTACAGTAATCCAGATTGTATTTATTTTCAGCCTCTTCAGTTTTTAATGCCAACACAGAACACATCCATATGCACTGTATGATTTTGTCATCATTTGCTTGATTATTTCTATTGATGGTTGTTAATATGAACAATATATAGGAGCATTATTTTATTTTACAATACACATCACTCTTTATTCAGGCTCTGTCATATGATGGCAGGCCGTCCAGTGCTCATGACTATTCCAATTTTCTATGAGTTGTGGGGCCATGGATTTTGGTTCACTCTGCAGCACTTCTTATTAGGTTTTATTCGCCATATTTAAAGAAGGGGCTGGAAATGTTTTTCATCACATCCCAGACACACCTTACATGTAACAAACACATTTTTCATTGCACACTGAAGTTATGCCTGGTTTTATAGGTTAAGTGAGCCAACACGAAGTGACTAGTGACATTTGTCAAATAAAATAAAGTGTTTGTGCCTGCATGGTAACACTACAGAAGCTGACAATACTTTAAGCACGAAATACAAAAGCTGTTTTGCACTCTGGCTGAAGCACTTTTGTGCTCGAGTATATTCTGCACTATGGTACAATACAAATACACTACAGATTTAACTATAATCTTATTTTGTGCAACCTGATAGTTTCAAAGACTTCCAAAAACTAAAATAAAGGAAAGGTAATTTCAAGAAACCACATCACTCATGACAGCACACAGTCTTTTTGAAACTGTTCTTAAATTGTCACTAGAGCAGAATACAGTAAAATAACTTCATCACACAGAAACTTATTATGTACTCAAGTAAAATTTTCAGAAACTTCCTTGAAGAATTTATGGTTACTGAGATAGCGTACAAATTCCTTACATTAGTAGGACCCAAAGGTTCTTTAATCTGTTCATCAAGTCCATTGTTAGGCCCTGCCCTGTGTCAATTTAATCTAGTAAAGTCTTTCATGCTGTGTCTTTGCAAGGACCATTTAAATGTATCCAACCATCTATGCTAGTGTCTCTCACATATCCTTTTTCCTTCAGTGAGATTTGACATTCTCACAGCAGAGACTATGGGGAATACTGTCTTCTGTCTTTGAGGTTCTTCTCTGAAACCTTTATCTGTATTGTTCACGTTCCCTGTAATCTATATGTTCCACCCATCTCATTCTTCTTGCTTGAATCAGTGTCTGGGAAGAGTATAAATTACAAAGCTCTTAATCAGAAGTTTTGTCCATATATTTATCACATACTGCCTCTCTCTTATGTCCAAATATTTTTTGCAGCACACTGTTCTCAAATTCATCGAATCTGTGGATTTCTATGTAAGGAATTGATTGTTTTATGTTCCAAGTTCCACATTTTATAAAACAGTACAACCATACTACTGTACTACCTAATCTCAGAGTCTTTACATAGAACACAAGCAAGTAAAGTATTCTGAATTTAATCATAATGCATTTTCAAATATAAACTTATCAAAATTTCACAACAAATATAATTTTCATTTGAAATTAGAAATCAATATGTGCATATTCATATATGTAAATGAATCAGTTTGTGTCAAAGACAAGGATGGTTTACATAATTCTTGGAAGTTTCTCCATTAAGTGTCCAGCAATTTTATTGTTTGTGGTTTCTCCTCCTAACATTCTGTACGGTATCAGTGACTGAGATATACATAGTAATTTATTGTTTGTTTTATGTTGCACATGTATCATCTCCAGCTGCCCACACTGGTATGTCGTCAGAAGAGACACAAATTGCCTAGCAGGAAACCTTGTTCACCTAAACGTGTTGTAAACAGTATGACTTCAAATAAATTACATTTTTATTAAAATATTTTATTGCTTTTGTGTCTAGAACCATGTTGCGAAGATGTATAAAAAACTGTCTGGGAGAGGTCCCTTAGCAGTATTTGAAGGTGAGGGGCCAACTAGAGGCTCTGGACAAATCTATTACCAGAGTCGAATCTCCACTTTTCCTTGACAGGAGGCATGGTGGACCCCACCACAATTTGGGTATGGTGGCAGAAAGACAAATCCTTACTCTTGTCCTAAGAATAGAATTTTGAGTGCTCATCATGTAGTCCATTACTACTCTGGCTGAAATGTTGTGACAGACTCTTTCAGGTATGGTAGTTATCATTTATAATATGAGGTAGCTCAGTGATTAATGTGACTGTATATAAATAGGAAGGCTGGTATTCATTGTCTGATAAGGGTGAGATTTCTTTCTTCACTGCAATGTACAGCCGACTATGGAGTCCCCCTGGCCTCCCGTCTTCCCCTAGGATAAACTAGCCAGCATATTAACCCTTTAAAGACGAAGCGTATCTGTTTTATATAAGGACTCAGTGCGTGCCGTGCTGTAAACACTCTCCACTTCGGTTATAAAAACCAGTCTCTTAATGTTTTATAAGGCAAAAGTTGCTGTTTGTTCTGAGATCCGTACAAAACACATAAACGCAATGTGGGAACCACGTAGAATTTTTTAATGTTAAACCTGGTGGTACGTAAAGTTACCGCTAGGCTTTAAAAGGTTAAGTTAACAGTTACTTCCATTTGTGCCCAGGCTTCGGATGGACTTTGTCTACATGAGGGTTACCATACATCCATATAAAAAAAAAAGACGATATTTTCCAATTATGAGCCATAAAAATGAGGGCACCCATAACACGAAGACCACCTGCTCTAAAATTTGTTAAAAATCTTATATTTTATTACAATTTTATTTTATTCTAAATTTTAAATATCTGTAAACAGTGAGATCGAATTACTAATGTTTTTACCTTTTACATTTTTTATATGGACGGGCTGATGATGACTGCAAAAGGTAGTTGAAACATGTAACTTGAATTACAGTAAAAAAATACATTTATATAAGTTGTGGTGACAGTATCTCATTTACTGAACATTGAGGACACACCAGTGCTGAAGGTGGTTAACAAGAGAACGTAAAAATAGTAACACTTTTATTAAGTAAAATTAGCACTCTAATTCCAAAGAAAATACAGAATTCAAAACAAAAATGATCCAAATATCTATACTATGGTCACGTAGTATATTGGCTGTTACCAGTTCTCTAGTTGACTTCCTTCTTATGTTGCCTTTCATACTTCTGTTATTCTCAATTATACTTTGTTTTTTGACTCAGGCACTGACGATATATTATAAATATGTAAAAAGTAGATTTCTTTGCATTTTAATACCAGTAAAATATGCAAACACTTTAAGGCATAACAAATAGTGAAAAACCTGGAATTTTTAAGACTCTGCCTTTTGAAGAATTCCATGCTTATATTCATGGTTTCCTGCACTTCTGAGAAAAACTGGATCCACAGAAAAATATGGTTGTACCTACAACTGACATACTAAACTTTTGTAACTTGTCAATTTTTGTTTGTGTTTTCTTAGGCACTTGTGAGGAAAATAAAATATATCCTATTTTTGTTGTCAATAAGTTGTATAATGCCCTCTTTTTGTGTGATGGATATATGGTATCCCTAGTGATGGGGAAAGGTCACAAATATGTCAAATTAATTCACAGGACATTTTGCTGTGCATGTAGATGATAATGAAATCACAGCTTCCAATGAATGAATCTGTTAACAGATTTGAGCTTATTATGGTGCTAAAGACTGCGGTATTTTGAGATAAGATAAGTACTGGTTACATCTGGGTGGAAACTAATGCCTCTGTGGACAAACAAAGATGGTGGCAGCAGGTCTTGTATTGGTCAGGTGTCAGATGCGGGTATTCATGATGGAGAATGTTCAGAATATGGCCGTAAGTTATGACAATGTGCCCTGAATATGGAGGCGGTATATTTAGCTACCAAATCACACAGGGTCATAACCCTGAGCACAGCATGAATAGAAATGCAATAACATTCTCATATGCATGCGTGTCTGATGACAGAAATGCATAATTCATACAGTAAATACAAATTGTCATGCTGTGGGTTGTATCACCAGTCTAACCTCTTCCCTGTATCCCCTTGTCACTGTTGTGTGAATCTGATATCAGTGTGGGAGAACTTGGTAACTTCATAGTAAACAGTGTATCAGTATTCTGATTCAAGGAATTGTGTTAGAGTTTTATCATCCAGAGCCATTCAATGTGTTTTACATACGGATATCATTCAAGAAATTCTGTGAAGTCTGTAATTATGGGGCAGTACTTAATACCTGGAACAATTTTGCAGTGTCATTCATGTTATGCAATAAATATACACTGAAGTGACTGAAAATAAAAGTAATGAGTTTGAATATATATAAGTCTGTACAGGCACTATTAAGATTGCTTGATCAATAATGTTACATGAGCCTGGCAGCTTACATATGAGATGACTTTGTTTTGGAGGGGTTAGGGAGGAAGTCATAGTGGAGATGGATCTGTTAATTTTCATACAGCAGTCTTCATGGTGAGGATGCAGGGTAGTCTGATATGTGGTCACCAACATGAAAACCTGAAATTTAAGTATCTGTAGTAACCAATCTTTTCTGCAAAGCGTCTAAACCGGCTACGAGGTCTACTCAATCTCGTATTTAATGGGAACGCGTTTTTGGGCGGGTGGTAATATGGCCGGAGCGTGAAGCTGATCGCGTACGTGTGTCTGGTGCAAATGTTAAGAAAGCGTGGATGTATACCGTCACTCCCTCATATACCTAAATGGCGGGCATGGAGACCACTCGCTTTGAGCCACCGCTCTCGAGCAGTCCCGTACCACGGTGCATGCGACGGGTGACGTCACAACACTGTAGACAGCCGCTGATAGATGATCCGTGGTTCGTTGGGGTGGTAGTCGGGCTGATGAATGGTAGAATATCTGTGCTGGCTGGGAACGTTTGTAATGGCGGCGGTGTTTGTGTCTTGTGATTTTGATTTTCCGTACTTGCCGGGCTGTTATTGATATTAATTATATGAATCGATACACTGAGTATGTATTGTGCTCGTAGATGTAAGTACGAAAGTGTAACCTGTTATGAATAGATAGACTGAAAGAACTTTAGGGATAGTTGTAGTTACTGTTCGTTGCTTGTAGTAGGATTGTAGCTGTTAAAGAGGTCTTCCGTGGACGTAGGTACGATGCGCGTAGGATTAAGTCACGGCACAGTAGGCATTGTAATGGAGCAATAAACCATCAATTTGGACCGATGCGTGTATTCTGTGTACCATATTTTGGTTCCTCTAGTAACTTGCACATACTTTCATATGTAGTTACGTAAGAGTACAAGTTCCAACGGTGCGGAATGTGGGACAAGAGAAGTTACTTGACCATAACTTGAACCTCTCGCAGCATTTACTGTGTTGACGTGGTCTTAGGCGATCACTGTATATTAAAGCACGATTCGGTTTCTTCTACTACTGTGACTGACGTCGTTCGATAGACAGGGAAGGACAGCAGCCTGAACAGAGTTTATGTTTCATGCACTCCATATGTCACTGATGGAGGAGTTTCTGAAATGGGGGTTTGTTCAGTGGTGTCATGCTGACCACCTGACACGATTTTGTTGAATTTCTGTAAAGTTTCTGTATGTAGTATATTAGTGGTTGGTTAGTGTTGTTTCGTGCAGGTGTGAAAGCTGGTCTCTCAGTGAGGGGAATATAGGCTGAGGGTGTTCGAGAACAGGGTGCTGGGGAAGATGTTTGGGCCTAAGAGGGATGAGGAAATGGGAGTGGAGGAGACTACATAACAAGAAGGTTTAGGATCTGTACTCATCATCAAATAGTATTTGGGTTATAAAATCAAGAAGAATGAGATGGGTGGGGCATATAGCATGTATGGGGGAGGAGAAGAGATGCATACAGGGTTTTGGTGGGGAAACGTGAGGGAAAGCAATCAGTTGGAAGACATAGGCATAGATGGGAGGATAAAATTAAAATGGATCTTCAAGGAGTGGGATGGAGGGGTATGGACAGGTTTGATCAGGCTGATGATAGGGACGGGTGTCAGGCTCTTGTGAATGCAGTAATGAACCTTTGGGTTCCATAAAATGCAGGGAGTGGTTGGTTTGAGGAGAGAAACAATGGATATGGTTTTGTCAATTAAAAATGGGGGCATCTGGAATTTGAGTACACATGGACTAATAGACTTGTGTAAAGGCTTCATTTAACCCATTGGCACCTGAGTTATATGCAGCAGACCAAAATTTAAATGGGTGCACTATGAGAGCAGCTGTAAATATGTAATGCTTGGCATTTTGAGTATAACATGACATGTTACAAATATACTGTAACATTTGGCACCAAAGGGCTAAAGTTCCTGATGCAAATCATTGCAGATTTTAATAGATGAATTATCAGCTACAATTGTGTATGTGTTCTTGATAGTCCTGGGGCATCAAACAGTCTCCTGTGCTACATCACAGACGATGGCAGTTTTTGAGTTGAGGGGCCAAAATTCAGGAAGTCACCCCTCATCCCCTCGCAGGTGCCATCTACAAGAAGGTCGGTTGCTGGAAATGGAATACATGCCGAGCAATTTCTCCTCATCACTGCAAGCCATCCATGAGGGGTCCATATATTTAAGGTATGTGTCATGTCTGAACCGAATTATGGTAGCCATTTGAAGATTCAAAATCAGGGGGCGGAGCTGTCTTGAACATCCCTTGACATGAAGAAATGTCTGTGAAATACAACAGCAGCATACTCAGAAGAGACCTTTTGTTGATGGTGATGGGAGGGGGGGGGGGTCAGTTTTTAATTATGTAGCTTATTTGCAAGATTGAAAACATGGCTGCCTTAAAGTAACATCTAATGCACGTTGTTGAGAAATCTTTTTTTAAAACCACTGACATTTTTTGTTTGTTCTGCATTTGTTGTCCTTGGGAATGTCCATTATCATTTTCTCTTCATGTTTTGATGTCACAAACCATGTTAAGGGGGTAAACCAGCACACACCAGTTTATTTTTACTGGCATTTGTCTTGTCACAGATGTTATTTAAACCGCATAGTCAGGTTGAAAGTGTCATGTTGGGTACATCTCCTTGAAATCATACCACTTATGAAGTGTGTACACATACAGGTACATGGATTCTGCTGTGGCCAGCCACCCTGCACTGTCAAGTCGTATGTGTGCAAGGATGCTATATTCACACATCATTCAAAAGCTCTTGTTTTAGCTAAATATTATCAATATAATTAAATATTTCAGTATGGTTCCATACTGAACTTCATTAAGTATATATAGAACAAAGATTTGTGGTTGCTGTAATGAAGTGATACTCTTTGTTGACAGTCTGGAAGAGATCATTCAAGAAATTGCTCTACCAAGTGGTGATGGATGTCATCACATTCAGATGTAACAAAGAGCATCCCAAATGGCGCATCATCTACAGCAGTGATTCATGACCTTTTCCATCTCATGCGTCCCCCTCCCCTCTTCTGATATTCTGTGATTTCTATCCGCTGTCCCCACGCTTCACCAGCAGTTTCCATTTGTAGTTTTCAGGGTTATTTTTATCAAGAGACCTTTTATTTACATGAGCGTCCTGCTCAGTTTTGCATTTACTACATTGCATTAGAATTAGCAAAATATAATAGGAAAGGAAAATTGTTTTAAAACTGTATAAACTGTACAAAATAAGAAATACCCATGTTAACATTAAACAAACAATTGATTAAGGAAGAAGGAAAACTTTAGCTGAAGTAGGAGAAGAACAAAAATACTAATAATAGTAATAAACAATTTAATTACAGTAATGTTTGAACATAACTAATTCTTATGACACATGTTCCAGCATGTTTGCTTTCTTGAATGCCTGACCTAAATTTGGCTGTAGGAATTACATCACCGAATTGTAGATGTTTCATTTTTGGTTTTCATTCCCAAGTCACTAGTGACAGGTGTATTTAATTTTGTTTGCATTCTGCTGGTAATTGCCTCGTGCATAAAGAGATATGTACATTTGTTTAGGCAACATTGATTTTGGCCTGAAAACATTCCTTGTACTTCTTCCATTCCCATTCCAAAGACCTGTACCACCTAAGTTAAGAACCACGGATTTACACCGAGGTCACTGACTTCAGACAGCAGAAGGAGCATGCGGGAGTTGCGTCCGATACTGCACCTTGTCTGCACTGAGGAGTCTGTACTGAAGGTATGTAACACATTGCGTCTGTTTTGTCACACAGTTACCACTGGGATGGCCTGTGCAAGTTGATAAACTGTGCAGGATATGAGGTTTAACCCTTTGGCACTGGAATTAAATATCTGGTGGGAGCTGTGGAAGACCAAAATTTGAATCAGATCTGCATAAGGAAGCCATTGAATGCCATCACCTGTGCATAACGCTGTTTGCCAGGTATACCTGACATTGGGTGCCAGAGGGTCAGTAGGGGTGTATGATAGCATGGGGAACGGAGTGATATTTGCTTCATCCCTTTGTAACACAAATATCTGAAATTTAAGATGTGTGTAGATGATGGGAATACCCCACATGCTGCAGTCCAGGTCTGTTTAAAGCAGGGGTGCATAAATTTTCCAAATATTTAGGAGTCACTTCAAAATTATAGGCACCAGAAGGGTGACACAAAGCAAGTTCCACATGGAGGGCTCACAAATATTGGGCACCACCATAGAAAATTTAGTCACCCGGGTGCACATTTTAACCCTTTAAAGAAAACACTGATAGAAATTCATCTTATACATTTAGGCAGTAAGGAAATTTACTGTATTCTTAAGACATGCTGCATATTGCTTCACTTTCCACAGAATGCCATTTATTTCATCATCATATCTTTTCGTGCTCAGACAATATGTTTTTCATAAAACATGTGTTAAAATTTAAATACGTATCCCAGCAGAATAAAAGATAAGAGATTAGTGTGTGGTCTTATAGGATGATAAAAGGTTTGAGCATATGCTGTATCATAGTATGCAAAAAGTAAAAATGTCATTTGTATGCCCCCAGTATGCAGTCTTTCTCACTTCTGTATGCGTGGGTTGTGTACTGACTGGAAGAAATTTCTAAATTCATTCCAAGCCTGGTATGTGTATACACACTGGCTGGTTATCCTCTGGATTCAAGGTCTGCAGTGAAACCCAGACCCCCTTCCCTCAATATAGCTGTTAAGACTGCTGGCGTTGCTGTCCTGTTGAAAAGTAAACTAGTAGGACATTTTTACACTTTTTATATGAACTATTAATCAGTATTAAATTTATTGTGAATTTAAATGAGTAACAAAAAATGCATGAACTTGGGCATTTGATTTTGTATCAGAATGAGGTTTTCTGTTAGTGTGGAATGTTACAGAGGAATGTGGGGGAGAGTGACTGGAGGTAATGGTCTGTGCATTCTTACTGTTGCAATTAGATGGACTTAAGGAAATTCCCCCCCAACCCCCAAGATGTCGTCAGCACCCTTTAGTTATGAAAAAAGCTTAGTGGATCCACGATCTGCTTTGGATGTGGTGGAGAAAATTCCTGCTGCCAGGTATAAAGTCTTACTAATTCTTTCCCTCTTTTTTCATTAGTCATTATCACTTTTTGAAACCACAGAGAAAAAATGGTTTGTTTTCTTGTGCTGGTGGTGGAATAACACAAGGATTCCTACTCCATCAGAACCCTGGCAGAATTAAACTCACATCCGCTAAAGTTTAAATCTGGCTGTGCTCAGAGGTCCAGCAGAGTGACATCTGTTATCTAATAAAATGGTGGCTACCTTGAGATTTGCTGTACCAGGAGGCCAGAGTAGGATTACCTACTTTCTAGTTCATTGTTTAGAGTCATCCTGTTGTTCAGCATTTCCCATGTGGATTTAAAGTAACAACAGATGAAGCAAATTAAAGTACTTATCTATAGCTTGAATGAAATGATCATGTAAGTGGACACAGCATTTATTAAGAATGATACATTCCAAAGTTAGTACATGAATACGAATGATGCAGCAGAAGAAATATAGGCTAACCAAGGCAAAGATGGATAGGCAGATGGTTAAGAAGGTGGACAAGCTGGAAAATTGCTTGTACCCTGTTGCTGATGATGACAGTCATCATACCGTTTGACACAGCAAAAAGTCCATATTGGTAAATCAGAATCAATGAACTGAAGTGAACACTGTGATCAATGTGTCATGTTGTGTAAAATGTGGGGAGTTTTTTGCCTTTTTGACTGGCTGAGGAAGATTGGCTTTTGTAAGAAGGAGTCTGCTTGGTGGCATTTTGTACCCTGTGTGCTGTGGGGTACCATTGAATCTGCATTGCTACAACTGGCTTTACAGAAGGGCTGTGCTGTGTGTTGCGTAACATACCTTACATGAAAGGGAGCGGGAATAGCTCAGTGAGATTAGTGCCTGGGCTATAGGCTGCATGAACAAGAAATTGTGTCATCTTGTGGCAGACGAGGGAGAGTTCTCTCGTCTGCAGACCATCTGTGAGGCTCTTCCAGCCTCCTGTTGAGTTCGTGCTTGGGGTAAAGTGGCTCGGCTGTGAAGCCAACCATTCATGTCTGTAAAGTGCCAGCATTAAGAATGTGTGGAGCTATACCTTCACTCGCTCTGTACCTCCATGATGTGGTGCTTAATTACGCATTGGGGCAGCTGTACCTCACGCGAAAAGTTTTAATGTTACTGTGTTGTACTGTTTGCAGCACAAACTGTTGCGAAGTCTAGTAGGTGGATTGTAATTTAAAATGCTGTACTTCTTGTTGACAGGCAGCAGTGACAGAATACTGTTTCAAGTGACAGAGAACGAGACTTACGGTTGTTGCTTCTACAGACCATCTTCTGGGACCTCGGTGACCAGATTGAGGAAGAGGAGCAGGGAGGATTACTGTCTTGTGGGCTGTAGCACAGTGTAGTCTGGTAGAGACAGACCATGAGGGAGGCAGAAAGTGTTCCTGAAATATTGGTACTGTTCTACCAGACTACATGGCGTCACAAACCAGAAGACGGTAATCTTCAGGAGAACATCAATTGTCATAAGATGCAGAAGTTCCCTTCATGGTGCACATCATCCACAGAGGGCTTTTAGTAAAGGTGTGTGTTATGTTAAGCTGCAGTTTGTGTTGCTAGTAAACTGACACAGTATATCATGTTGTCTGTTTGTAACTTGGGAAAGTGCACAAATAAATACATCTGTGGCCTTGCTGTCAGGGTTGGGGGGGTTTGCTGCCTGTGTAGAAAACGGTTGTTACTGTCAGATCACATTCTGGCAAAACCACTTTACTTGACTGATATTTTATGTTTGTACATACTCCTTGTAGGCCTGCCTTTCACTCGGAACTACAGCCTAAAGGAATCAAAGCATTTATGAATCCTTGAACAAAGAATGTTGGCAACAGCACTGTCCTCCAAACTCTTTATCACTTGAAGCTACATTTTCTACTTGTGCTAGGCAACACAATACACCCCCTTGTTTCCCTTTTGACTGTCTCAAAGCACTGAAAACCACGGGATAGCTCAGAAGTAAAGAAAATTATTTAAAAAGGGGCACCACGCACACCATCTTGTGACTAACATGGAAACTACGTGGTAATACCACATTTCCGGTTCACCATGTTCTGAGCATGGTAAGAACATGGTAGCCTGGACAAGTTCATCATATCTGGCTGTGGTCCACTATGGGAGCGAATGTGTTAAGATGTGCGTTGACCCTACATGGGATGTATTGCCAGTTCAGATGTTCCAGGTACTTATGAAGGTTCATTATACCATTTTATAACATGCTTTTGTTAAAACACCATTAATAGTGAGTAATCAAGAAAGTCACAGACAAGTTTCATGTCAGGCCTATCACACTTGTGTACCACCCAGCATCTTTTACACTGATTGTGTCTCATCTGTCATATGACCACCATCTTTCAGATGTCAGAATGAGATTTTTGAAATACATGAGATTTAGTATTTTTTTTAATGTTACAATGGACATGTATGAAGTATGCGATGGTGTGGCTTAGGGAGTGAATTGTGACACTGTACCACTTGATGGGTGTTCAAGGGTGAATATAATGGGACCAAAATAGAAAGTTGACGTGTACAGTGAAATCCCATATTTAGTGAATGTTTTATGTGTCCCAGCCAAGAATATAAGAATAGTATATGTGATGGATTCGAGCCATTAACACTTTCTGTCCGCGCGGCCTCACACGCCACCTGTCTGGCCGGAGTACTAGTACTTCCCGACTTTCATAAATTCGTAAAAAAAAAAAACTATTGGAGATACTGGCTTCCCGTGTATACCATTCGACTCCTCCATGACTGTAGTTTCAGTGGCTATGTGCCGCTTCCTGCAACACTACGTAGTGCGCATGCTGGACTCTTGCGATAGAACGGTTGTGCAACAAACTGTTTTGACGTTTGACTGAAAGCATGCCTTTGTTTTATCGCGGCTGAAAAGCGAGACCAGACGCAATGAATCATGTACCCCTCTCCCCGCATGTGGTTCGGAAAAGTGTCAGTTAGCTGTGGTTGTAGTTTAGCGCCCCTCAAGCAAAATGGAAAATCCTGGACCGAGTTCTATTTCATAAAATTCTTCACAAAAAAAAAGTTTATCGGAACTGATAAAATAAGTGAAATTGTGAATGATTCGGGCTCAGATGATGGTAGTTTTAGTGAACTTGCTAATACTGAAACGTGTGAAGCAAATTCACCCTTTAGCAGCAGTAGCAGCGAAGAGGCAGAGGAAGAAATTGTGCAGCCCAAGCCAGACAGAGGCAGGAAGAGAACACGCAGGGCCATTCCTAAATGCGCAAATACAGATTTGGAGTTAGGATGGATAGAAAAAATTTGCAAGATTCAGAAATCTGCGTTTTCCGGAGTACCAGGGGTAAATAAAAATTACCAAATAACTCAAGACAGCTCTCCCTTGGACATATTTCAAATATGCTTCAGCACAGACCTGTTTTTCTAGGAAAAAGTTGCTGAAGGATTGCTCGCTAGTGCTGGCACAGAACCTCAAGTACAAGGTCAGACCAGCAGTCCAGCAGGCAGACTCATAGGGAGAGACCATTTTTTATATAGGATTCCTGTGACACACGCTAAGCTGAAAGGAAAGTCTCAGCGCTCATGTTGCGTGCGTGCAGAGAGAAGCAAGCGCCAAACCGGGAAGACTAAAAAAATGCACAACAATGTACTGTCGAAAATGTGATGTAGGACTTTGTATAGGGCAGTGTTTTGAAGTTTACCACACAAGCCTGAATTACTGGGAGTGAGAGTAACGTTCATTTTCATGGGTCAAGCCGCAAAAACCTAATCTCTCCGAGATTTGTAAATTGAAGTGGCCTTCTAGTGGCTTATAAAATTCGCGATTCCGGCCTCAGAATTTCTGCCTGTGGTGTCGGACTCCAAATCCACGTAAGAACTCCATTCTTTGTGCACGAGATACAGCAAATCTTCTGCGATGGCGTGAAAAAATTTCGTATTATTACAATAAAAAATGCCATACTTTTAAATTTTTTCAATGCCCTTAAAATCACCCGGCACGGGGGATTTAAAAGTTTAAATGGCAGCCGGAGGGAAAGTGTTAAAGACCTGATGCACGTAGGCCTTTTATTAGCAGGCCCATTGTGCTGCCTTATTCTCTAACCTTTTCGCTCTGGAAAGGAGCCTTATCCAAGTCCTACAGCCCTACTAAAGGCCAGGATTCATCTTGGATGAGTTGTCCTAATAACCTCTGGGTCCAGCGTACCCAAGCCTCGAAAGAACTGTCCAAGCATGGCCAAAGCATTACACTCATATGGGAACACGACTCAAATTCTTTCCCACATCCCCGGGGCAGCTGGTGCCCCCATCTCGCACTGTTGCGTGCCTTGCGGCGCGACCACTGGCCAGGGTCCCAATCAAAGTCATGTAAAAATATTTGCCCATATTTAGTGATTTTGAATTTAGTAAATAACACATATATAGTGTGAGAAATTTTTGACCTTCGAGAACTTGTACCGTGATTTAGTACAGTTGTGGTTGAAACAACAGTGTTACGTTTTTTGCGTCACAGATCATTATGGCACAGTTGGCGAGTCAATAAATGCACTGCTTTGTAAATAAACTACTTTATTAGAATTTTATGCAGTAGTCTTATAATAACGTGAACAATTTCTTGATGTAATTTTGCATAATCATTACACACTGAAAACCTCAGTATAGCATTGCTTGATTTGTTAAGTAGAGATTACACTGTACACAGAACACAAGACTGATCATTATGTTTATCTCCAAATGATCTGAAGGTGCTTGTCAGTCTTTTTGCTGACTTGAAGAGTGTCTGTGCTCATAAAGTTTCTCTCTTTTTAAGTAAATGAACTTCATTTTGATGCTGTTCAGGACTGAGTGTCATGATGTAATGGGTATTGTTTCTGCCTTATATTCGCAAGATTCTGAGTTCAAATCTCAGCCTGGAGGCGGGTGATCCTGACAGGTTCTGTCGTGTCCGTCATTTACCACAGGCAAATGTTGAGATCACGCCTCAGGTTACACCACTCATCATATAGTTTTTATTATGCCCTAATATTGTTTGGTGCTGTACAGTCTTTGCACGTAAAAGCTAGCACCAGCAAACATACTGTTGCTCATTTAAGAGAGTTGTATCACTTAGAGGGTTATATCACTTAAGTTTTTGTGTTTATTTTTGAATAATTTTGTTTGGGACTACACAGGAGAAAGGATCAACCAAAGAGTAACAGTAATATAAAGTAAGGGATCAATACCAAACTTTAACAAATAAAAAACAAGAACAATGTATAATAATACAAAAATGACAGTGGTCATTAAAAGCTCTGTATGTATGGTTTGTCTTACACATCTGAGACACAGTAATGATTAACACTTGCCATATTATGAGCTTATACAGTAATTGTTCCTCTTTCCTTAGAATTCAGTAGAGGTTTCAATAAAAAGAGTTGCTGTTGCAAATAGCAAAGAATGCCTGTCACATTTGGAGTAGAAAGAAGGGCACAAAGAGACACCTTCTCAGTATACCGTCTTTACAGAACTCATCAGGTCAGACTTGGGGTTTATTGTCATTTCACATCACTATGTACCAATTTCAAGGGCCTCCCGCAGTAAAGTTACATGTCATGTCACATCGAAATTATGGGGTAGAGCTGAGTTGTGTGGAAGTCTTAAATCATGCCAGCTTTAATTGGCCTGCAGTTTGGATAATACTCCCTCAAGAAAGTTGTTTTTATTTCAGTGCCTTGCTTGATATGTTCTGTAAGTTATTACAGATATTTATGTTGGGTCAGGGGGGGGAAAAAAGGAACACCCTCTGCCCCACCACAACTCCCTAGCAACTAGCCTCTACCTCTGCCATTTATCACTTGCATTTTGGCTGCTGTTCCAAGTCTGCATTCTTGGTTTGCTGCTACTGTTTACAGAGGGGAGGTATGCAGTGTAGGTAAGGTGGGTTAGCAGACAACTTAAATTGACACCACATGTGTTAATTCTTTCACTGGACTTAGCCTGATGGGTGGATTTTGATTCTGTATAATGGTATGTGACTGGATTAGTGATTCTGATGGTTACTATTTCTTCACAGTCCTAGAGTAACACGGGTGAAGGCAATGCTGTTACCAGTAACTGACAGTAGCTAGTTCCTGTGTGAGGAAGGACTGTGCACTAACTTCCTTTCTGTCCATGTCATCAGCTGTGCACCATCTGTGAGGAGCCCCATTGTTACGGGTATGTGTGATGTTTTCACCTTTGTAGCAAGAGGTCAGGCAGGGGCACAAACAGGGCATAGGTATATCTGGTGCCCCAGGTGGGATCATATCCATTCTTGTAGACCATGAGTCTCCAACCTTTTTTCGCAAAGGGCCACAACTGTTATTGTTAACTGGCTTGTGGGCCGCATGTGTAAAAATCATGGTATATGGTACACCTGAGTGCCTAAATTGAAAAACTATACATATGATGGAGTTCTATTACCAAAGTGCAACATTATTATATTATATTAACTGCTGTAATAACAGGAAATATTATCTTGATAAATATCTTAAACACAAAAGCATATCTCTCTCTCTCTCGTTGCTGTCTGTCAACGTCACGCTTTATGTCCAAGTGGACGGGTCGCGTGGATTTATTCCAACTAAAGACAACTGAATTATTGTTTAATTTTTGTAGTGTATGTATAATTTACAAATGTGG
This sequence comes from Coptotermes formosanus, assembly GCA_013340265.1. NCBI lineage: Eukaryota > Metazoa > Arthropoda > Insecta > Blattodea > Rhinotermitidae > Coptotermes > Coptotermes formosanus. Next base: position 709,732 of record BLKM01000880.1, on the reverse strand, counting down.
TCACGGGCCGCATAACACAAGCTGGCAGGTTGGAGACCCATGTTGTAGACAGTTGGGTAAAGACAAGAGAGGACAGGGGTGCCAGCATGTGTGGGCTGAGTTGTACTATTTGGTAGGGGATTCTGGCCGTGCATCTGAGCACGCTTGGGGAGGAGCTCTTGATTCAGGGTATTCAGTTCATGAGATCAGGGTGGCACAGACAGCTTATTAGACAGAGTGATGAGAACTGAGGTCTATGAGTAGGTGAGAAGTGCCCAGTGATGTGCCTAGGCTGTATGGCACATAGAGGGGTCTGAGCAGTCAGCAGGACTGGGCATAGCTCCCATACTGTAGCTCAGGGAATGAAAAGGTCAGCAAGACAGGATGAAATGGCCAAGGTATGTGGAGTGATACAAGTTTCTTGGCCTATGTAGAAGACTGGAGGTAACGCAGTTCAGAGGTTCAAGTCAGATATCTGGGAACTCTGCAGGGCTACAAGGGGATCCTAGACAGAGGGACAAGTAAGTGTAAGAGTCTGAACATCCCAGCATTGCTGAAGATGTCAGAAGACCAGATTATCAGCACTGTGTAAGAACAGTGCTCTGAGCTGGGGCCTCTTGGTGCCAGAGCTGATCCTCACATATGCGTTTGAGAGAATAACTGAGGGCAGACAGTGGAGCTGAGCCAGTATCGCCAGTAGTCATCTGAACTGGAAGGGCAGTAGGGTCAAGGGATGAGTAGGTCTACAAAGGCAAGAGTGAGGAGGGGCAAGTAGCAGGAGCTGGATAATGCACGGATGCACAAATCCCAGGTGACTACACTTTGTATGGAGGTAGCTAGTACTTATGAGCTCTCACTATGGAACTTGCTTCATGTCACCCCTCCAGCATGTAGAATTGCGAAGTGGTTCCTAGATTTATGTAAAATTTGTGGACCCGTGCGATGAACCTATATTGTATTTCAATTTCAGTCTTTGTAGGGTGTGTGTCCTGTTCACTTACAATGGATTTAGCTTATTCTTTAGTTCTGATTGTTATATTATTCTGTTGCAAACCAAAGAGAGTCTCAGAAGTGAGTAGGCACCTTTACTGGATACTATTGTTAGAACATGGAGTTTGTCTTGGCTGCAGGGACAAAACAGGTCACAAGGGATTGCTTAGGATTGAGCATGCAGAAGTTTCATAATTAAAATAAATTATTAATCTGTCTGCTTGTATATATGTGTGAATAGAGAGTAAAACTTTTACTTTGAAATTTGCACAATTGATAGTGCTGTTATTTTGTGATTGATAGTGGAGGCAGTTGGATTTGAACCTCAGTTCTTCAGGAACAGTAGGCTAGTGTGCTAACCACTAGACCACAGCAGTGCAACTGTGTATGACTGCTGTTGTAGTGCTACACAAGTTTCCTGTATACTGCAGTATAGGAAGTAGTCACATGGAGCTGTTGTCTTGGTTGGCTGATGATCTGTTGAATACACTCTTTCCTAGTGATGGTTTTCTTCTTTGTGAATGATTTCTCCTTCACCCCTTTGTGTTCTGTGGTGCCCTACTACAGAACTACAGTAGAGCACCACACAGGCGTGAAAGAGAGATCATTTCTCCTTCACCCTTTTGTGTTCTGTGGTGCTCTACTATAGGACTATAGTGAGCACCACAGAACACAAAGGGGTGAAGGAGAAATAATTCACAAAGAAGAAAACAGAATCACTAGGGAACTGAAAGAGTGTATTCAGGGGAACAGATCATCAGGGGTCACAGGACTAAGCCAGCAACCCCCAGACTCCTATACAGCTGCACAAAGGGAACAACTTAAGCCAAGTTCCAACAGCAGTTATACATAGTTGCACTGCTGTGGTCTAGTAGTTAGCATACCAGCCTACTGTTCTGAAGGGCTGAGGTTCAAACCCAACTGCCTTCAAGTGTGTTTTAATTTTTTTTTTCAGTTTGATAGTTTGCAATGACTAATGTGAAAATTAACAGCTGATTTTTGTTTTGCTTTTCAGGGAGGAGGATGGGCGGTAACAATATGTCGACGTTGGAGAGGATATGTGCACAGTGCAAGGGAAAAATGGCGTGTTTCGAGATAGTGCGCATAAAGGGCTTCAACTTCTACAAGAAAACCACATCAACACACACACACACATACACTTTATTCCTTCAACACAACAATTCAGCACTTCCATTGTTGTAGAACTACATGCTGCTATAGCAGTGTGTAGTTCTACAACAATGAACACTTCAAATATACAATTTACAAGTGTATTTAAAGATGAAATATAATTACAAGCTTATAAGTGTTGATTGTGTATTGTATGCAAAGTGTAAGTGATGAAGATGGGAGGAGAGAATGCTGGCTTACATTTTATGGTGTATGTTGCTGTTGAAATTTGAAGATTATAATGCGCACTATCTCGAAATGCGCACTTTTTGTTGAGACCCTGCACATATCCTCTGCAGCATGAGAACATCCTTAGTTCTCCTTCTGCTCTTCCAATCTGCAAACAGAAAAAACAAGAATTAGCATAATGTATTTCCAGTAACAACTTACTGCCCCCATCTTCAGGAACATGTGCCCAGTCCACTGTATTCAGGACAGTGCACTGGGCACATGTTCCTGAACATGCGGGCAGTAAGTTGCTTGCAAATGTGAAGTGCTGAAAGAAACATGAGAATTATGGGATCTGACTGTGTAGTGTGGTAGGTAAGTACTGACATTTCAGGGAAACATCAGTACTTATCCACAGAAGATGCACACAACATAAAGTTATTTCAGTTACAATAAAGTGCTGATCCACTACTACTATTTTTTGCAGTGACAGGGCTCTTAATGTAGCACCCTGATGAGTACCATGTTCCCAACATAGACCTCAAACCGCCCTTACTGTGTGTTCCTGAAATCACTGCAAACTCGGCTGGGACAACAGTGACCACCTTGCCAGCACATCTGATAGCTGTTTTTGAGGGAAGGAGAGTATTTTAATTACAGTGTGAACAGTGAACCTACAGGATAGCCGGGTCACATGTACATGTAGTAGCTTTGGAATCAATCTAGGAATTTCATGCATGCAAAATGCAACCGAGACATTCAAAATTCAGAAAGACTGCCCACAGGGGGCACACAATGTTTAAGCTTCCACACTGGTAGAGCATACGCTTTAAATGGGCCTGGACTTCATCGTGCAGGGCTCTGCGATCACCTGAATGCCCCTTAAATTTTGGACATTTCATTACAAAGGGACAAAGCAAAAGACAGTCTTTAATTGGAAATAAAAGCTAGACACTGTGCTCACAAGAGAAGTCCCAGTAACTTCCCTGTTTCTGCGCATGTAACCTAAGGTGATTTTTCACTCCATTTGCCTAACCACATATCTAACTATGCTAACATTACATACTTCTGAAATGGGTCTAGAAAACTCTCAATTCAAGGCAAGTCAAAATGATTTCCCAGATTTGGTTTTTGGCCAGTATGTGAGTGGTCCTACATGCTAAAGATTTTAATGACATTCTTGATCTATTCTAAACCACCACCTACTAAGTTAACACTTCTATTCCTCCCTGTTAATGCAACTGAGTCTAGAAATTGGCACTTGTCAGCATACTGTACTAACAGTCCTATCACTGCCAAAAGAAAGTTATGAAATGGCATCTTCTTATATTATAATCATCTTCCTCAAACTGTTATCAGTTTACTGACTTTCTTAGTATGGAATTTTACCACAGATTTTGAATTAAAATATGAATTTGGCAAGAATGATTTTCAAAGTCAAAATATCAACAGCCAGCCTTTTAAAATTCAATTAACTGCTTACTTCCCTTTTATATGCCATGCAGAGGCCCATCAGACATCAAATTTGACCGGTTTTGTCACATGTTCACTTGCTTCACATCCACAGCCACCTGCGAACAAACAAAACATTATGCAGACATTTCCAGTATTTCACAGCCACTACGTCTCGTCGTCTTCAGGATGCATAAAAGTTCCCCCAGATGGACACACTGTGTAACTCATGGCATGTCAGACATCCTCCTGTTATATTAATGTAAGACATGAAAGTTGTCTCCTTGCCAGTGTCAAGCAATGAAGGCATGGAGATATTGGAGAAAAACTCCACTGGACAAAGTCTGTGGTTATAACTATAGTGCTGGTGAAGATTCTCGTCTTCTACGATACGGTGTAATGTAGATTGGTGGACTGCTGACAGGCCAGCTTGCTGGCTCCTTCCTCCAGGTATCTAGTGTCATATCCCAGAAGACTGGAATCTTCATAACTACTTACTGTTAATCTTTGCAGCAGACGGAGGTAAGTGATAGCTACGTGCTATACTACTGCCTACTGGAGAGGTGACTCTATGGACCCCACACCCTGTCTGGAGATGGCAGGGAACAGGATATGCAATACTGCTTTTGAGAATCAAACCCCAGCTGTCCAGCTTGTAGTCAGTCACTTTTAATGGAATGTTAAAATAAAATATTGGCCATAAATATCATCTTACCTGTCTGCTACATGAGCCAGAGGGGATAAGGCAAGATACTACTTCTCTTCTGGATCTTTATATATCACTAAATCTCAACAAGAGTGTTTAAAAGAAGTACTGTACAATATGTAACTTGGACATAATTTCAGATTAGATTAATATTGTAAAAATGTATTCAGTCAGGCTATGCCAATTATCCTGTTGCACTGTCCTCAGAATTACATCAGTTGAACTTGCGTGGTAATGCTAATGTGAAAGTACTGCTGTTCATTAAGCATCATCAAAATGTGACATAGAAAACTAATGTAACTAAAGTCAAATTCTACCAATTTGGCCAGTTGCTTGTATTGATGACAAAGTAGAGGGGATTTGCAGTTCTTTTTCTCCAAAAATGGCCCCTTTACCACATCCAAGTGCAGTGCTTAAGTGGTTAGCTTCATGTTCTACTGCCACTGGGAGGACATCAGCAAGTTCATGTGTTCCAGGTTAGTCTGGATGTAATGGCAAAGGGCAAGGAACCACATCCTGTAACCAGTAACATGACTGATCCTGGCTCTTCAGCAGTGATCAGGACCATAACATGCTGTGCAAAAATGTACCATATTCTCTATACCAAATTTATGTGACATGGCCTGAAAATGCTTTCCCAGCAGATACTTTCTTTGTGTTCAAATGTTACGATTATTTCAGTTGTTTACCATGGTGGTTTTTACTCCTTTATGTTACCCATTTCCTGTCTTATCTCATTTTACTTTATATATTTTTCCCTCATTTCCTTCCTGATTCTGTTTCCTTAGCTGTTCAGTTCTTCCATATTCCCTAGTTCTTTGCCTGCATTTCATGTTACCTGTGCATTTGTCTACCATTTAATTTTTTTATTTATTCATTTTTTCCTTGACTCTGTATTCTTTTTCTGTATTTTTTGTATTTTTCCTGTTTCTTGCTGTTCATGTGTCTTATGTTCTATTTCCTGTCCCTTAAGGTCACTCCTACAAGCAGTTGGCACTTCTGGCGTGGGCGAGTGGTCTTCATTTATGCCTTCCCTGTTTCCACTCTGCCGTAAGTCGCATCTTCCAATTTATTTTCTTCTCTTTTTTGCCATCTTTCATACTTTTCTCTTGCTGTCTTCCCACTTTCTTTCAAGTTTCAACTGATTTGTTCTCTGCCTCCCTTTTCTCCTTTCAGCCCCTTTGTTTTTCTTCATTTTCCAGTATATTGCTTCCATCACTGCACCCTTCTTTATCCTGCCTTCAAACCTTAATATTCTTTCTGTTTTTCTTTTTACAACCATCTTTCGTTAATTCTTCCTTCCATTCATTAAACCTGCTCCTTTCACTTCATTAGTGTTCCTTCATTTGATTAAATGTTTTGTTCTCTCCTTTTTCTCCCTTCAGCCCTCTTTTTTCATTTTCTGATACATTACTTCCTTCCCTCATTGCATCCTCTTTTTTTATCCTGCCTTCAAACTTTAATGTTTCATTCTGTTTTGTCTTTTTGCAACCATCCTTTTTAACTTCTTCCTTCTGTTCCTTAAAACGCTCTCCCTTCACTCCTTCAGTGCTTCTTTGTTTGATCCACCCATTATTTTTCTTACTTTCCCCACCTGTTCTTTAAATATTGCATTTTGAATGAATGCATCTTCATTAGTCTTCATACCTTTTCATATTTTCTCAGTTCATTTCTTTTGATTTCTTTCTGTTTTCCTTCATCTGCTTTTGTCTCCTACCCAGCTTCATCTGTCCTTAAAACTTCTCTGCACTCTTATTTTCATCCATTATTCAAATATTTCATTTTTCATAATTTTGACATTTGCTTCTGTACTTCTCTTTTGAATTTGTGTGCTTTCACTTCTTTTCCAGGCACATTTCACATTGTTTGGTGGCTTCTGTCCTGCCAGTTACTTAATTTCCATTTTAATTTTGCTTTTTCCATCCCAGATTTGGACATTACCCATGCTTGCACCGACTGTATACATTTTGGCATAAAAGTCTGAGCCCAAAATCAAATAATAAATTTTGTGGCCCAAAAAGTATATGCCAGCAACATCTAGTGATGTCTCTTGTTACTAAAAATTGTGGCACCTGTGTTTGATTCTCCTCAAGCTACAAATTGTGATACTAAAAGTACTTGGCAGTATGGTAGAGGGGATTGGGGGCAACATTGTTTAGGGATTTGCAAGACTATACGTCTCAGGGAATTGAGGCACAATGTCATAGGGGGTGTAGTAATATGGCATAGAGTGGTAATATAGCTTATGTGGTTGTGGGGAAATTTGGCATAGGTAGTGGTGTAGTCAGATGGCTTGGGATGGTGTGGTAATAAAGCTTGGGAGATGTGGGGCAATTTGTCATGGGGGATGGTGTAGTAATATGGCTTGGGGGATTGTACGACAATATGGTACGGAGGCTGGTATAGTAGTATGTGTTAGGGGATTGGAGGGCTATAGGGCATAGGGGCGGGTGCTGTAATATGGGCGAGGGGATTGGAGGGCAATATGGCATGGGGCTCTAACATAGCTTAGGGGATTGGAGGGCGATATGGCATAGAGCTCTAGTATAGCTTAGGGGATTGGAAGGCAATATGGCATGGGTGTCTAATACAGCTTAAGGGATTGTGGGGCACTATGGCATGGGGGGGGGGATTGTGGGGCAATATGATGGGGATGTAATATAACTCGGGATCAGAAAGCAATATGGCACAGGACTCTAATATAGCTTAGGGGATTAAAGGGCAACACGGCATAGGGGATTGTGGGGTAATCTGCCATAGGGGTGGTGTAGTCATATGGGTTAGGGGATTGCTGGGCGATGTGGATTAAGGGGCAATATGGCATAGGACATGGAGTGGTAATATAGATTGTAGGGCAATATGGCACAGGGGAAGGTGTGACAAGATTGCTTAGGGGATTGTGGTAATATGGCTTAAGGAATTGTGGGGCAATGTGGCTTAGGAGCAGAGGGCACTAGTTTTAGTGCCGGAAGTAATCAAATGTTGGTGCTGGCATATTTTTTTGGCCGAAAATTACTAACACAATTTGCAGTTCAAGAAAAAACTGCGCGAATTACCTCGCTACAAATTGACACTGCACCGGAAAGTTTCTACTTGACTTTCTAATTCAGTCTCTATGCTACTTATCTACTCCATGCAGTCTAAAAATTTAACTCAGATTCCAAACTTAAAGTTGAATGCAACAGGTATGGATAGGACTTAAGTCCACTCTGTTCCTAAGCCAACATTGGATATGGTGCAATAACACACCATGTCAAATGTTCTGAAAGTACAAAATCTGCCATTTTTTAAACATTTATTCCATACCATATGTTACACTTTCCATGACAACAGTTCATAAATTCACAAAATTAAACTACCACAAATCTTTATGTGAACTATACGAGACCGGAAACAAAAAATGATAGAAGAAATTTTGGAGACTGGAAATGTAGGACAGGAACATCAGTCATAGAGAAAATGTATAAAACAAGTGGGTGAATAAACAGAAAAATGTACAAATGGATGGAAATACCACAAATAAACAAAAATGTGACAAGACTTTTTATAACATGGACTCATAACAAACAGCAAAGAAGTAAAATTAAGCAGAAAGGCCAGATTACTTGAATGAATGTACAAAAATGAGAAAGGGCCATGGGCAGAGAACAGAAGAGGGGAAATATCAGAACACAAAAAGAACATAAATCCCAGGAAATAAATATAAAAAGATGCACTGGTAGGAGTAAATGAAAAAAGTGAATGACAAATGGGCAGAAGGTAAGAATAGAAAACAAATGCCATGATGGAAATAAGGGGGCAGAACACCAAGAATTATGATGCAATGGAGACAGAGAAAATGTAAACAGAAAATAAAAAAGAGAAGACAAGAAGAAGAAAAACAAGTTAAGCAGGAATATTAGAGGTTTAAAACTACCTGAATGAATATACAGAAAGAAAAATATAAAAAGAGAGGACTGAAAGCAATGCCAGATGTGAATGGAAATAAAAGTCAAAGCAAGGGATGAAAAGAGACAAATGGAACAACTGCACGAGATGAAACACAAAAAAGAATGAAAAAATACCAGTGACCAGTAAGGAAAACAGCCACAAAGTAAAACAAAGAAAGAAACAAATGAAAAGAAGGAAGAACAGATCAAGGAGATGCAGGCAGGTCAGAATAATGGGAAGTAGGTAAACGAAAAGAAAAACAGTATGAAATTATGCAAGAGAAACGAGAAGAAACATTTCAGGAAGGATGGGGGTTGGGAAGAACCCTGAAGAGAAACATTCATACCTCTATACTTGCTTAAGAACACTTCCTGGTGGTGTGTGTTCTAAATTATGTCTTCAATGCTGAAGTTGAACTTGAACCCAAACGCAGGACCCAGAGTTGCAGGTAATGTGGATTACAACCAGTCCTAGAAAATGAAAATTTACAATGAATGCAAACTGACTGCACACAACTTCAACACACTGCACTTGCAACTACCTCTCTCATGAGCCAACCACCACCTGAATGGCAGTATAAAAACTTTCTGAAAGTCACTTGGATGCATTTTAAAAATGTTTAGATGTTCTGCTTCAGTGCATGCACCACAGAATTTCTGTATGGCAAGCCTAGT
>BLKM01000880.1:688176-700286 GCA_013340265.1 Coptotermes formosanus | reverse complement strand
GGGGGGGGGTGCTGCTGCTGCTTTATAAAATTTCATCATCCAGTCCTTGCATTACTGCAAATAGCACACGTGCCAATTACATTAACACTGCCCACTTTCCACCGTAATGTTTGTTAACTCCTAACATATAGTAAAAGCTGGTTTATCTTACACTCGAACTAGAAACATCTATTAACCAGAAATTTACAGAAGCCCATTACATTTCACTATTCCATCTACTGGTACCACACATCATGGATTCCAAGACTTCTGAAAGCAAAAAGATTAAATTACATAAGCAAACAATTGTTAGTTTCTTTGGTTATATATGTACAATGCTACATAAACAGTGATGAAAATGGAACAGAAACTGCAACAGAGAAAATACAATGGGATATCAAGTGACGAATGATTAGGTCTGTTCACGAGGTTGCTTGCTACACCCACATAAATTCAAACACACAGGAAACTGCAATATCCAGCAATACTGTGGTCTCGGAGGCGATAGATAAACCAGCTTACACTATATATGGAAATAATACAGAAACTGTAGCACAAAACCTACTTGTACACTGTTCACACCTACCACATTACTGTCTTCTATGTTTTTACAAACAAACTGCCTTTCAAAAGTTGCAGAGTCTTCTAAGACATTAGCACGCAACATAAACACGTCCCAAGGTTAGGCGTTCTTCAGCAATATGACCTTCACACTTAGTGTCATGAACCTCGGTCAGTCATATCATAAATGGCAGAACAGAAAGCCATGTGATCTACAAGTCTGTATTTACCTAAGTATACGAGCAGAAGTTTTTTTATAGTTCATCACCATAAATGAGGGCTCCCATTATAATCATGCACAAAGTTAAACATTTTTAAACACATCCATAACGTACCAAGCGCAGATGGGAGGATGATATTAAAATGGATCTTCAAGAAGTGGGATGGGGGGGGGGCAGCATGGACTGGATTGATATGGCTCAGGACAGGAACAGGTGGCGAGCTCTAGTGAATGCCATGATGAATCTCTGGGTTCCACAAAATGCAAGGAATTTCGTGACTAGCTGCGGACCTGTTAAGCTTCTCAAGGACTCTGCTCCATGGAGTTAGTTATCCATAACATTCCATGTACCAAATAACAACATGAGAATTAAGTACCATCAGTTCTATACATACAAGCCTTAACAACCTTCTCTGAGGATGGTCAAGGTCAACTGAAAGGGTTATGTGAATAAATGCAATCCTGTTAATACTCGTAAGTGTACAGTTGACAGCACACAATTTCTGACACTAAACACCTTCTGCACAGGCACTTTCCTCACACTTAAAGACTGTCAAGGGAGATCATCTTATATGATGGATAATCTCATGCTAGAGCAAATACGGCATACTGTGGGGTGCCCACTACATCAAATACCCCACCCAACCACATGAACCTAGGACCCCTACACTCCTCGCACAAGGGTCATTATCATTCAACCAACAGCACTACCCAACACCCAATGCGTACAGTCCTGATAGTAACCCCTCAGCCAATGGTCACGCTTGTTCAAACCACACCCCCAATCCAACACCATCCACCTAGAACTCCCGACATAAAAAAGACTGCTCTTCCCCACGATCCATAACATAATGCAAATGAGTTTCAACCTGTGGCCCCCCCCAAAGACAATATGGCTAGGGCTTCTACACTAGTCCCACCAACAAGGGTCGATACATACCCCCCACCTTACGATCAACGTTCAACAACGGACATACGTACGATGGTAAGAAATATCTGTGATAACACCCACCCTTAGTACAGGGGCTCTTCCACAACAGTCCACAGTTGCCTGACGTGGTGCAGCTAAAGATACTGCACAGCCCTTCTCCAGTCCCATTCCACATCCTTTGTCACTGTGAACACCTTTCTCTTCACTCACGCCACTCCAGCACAGAGAAAAGTGTAATAATAACAAACTATAAGTAAACTCTTTGGACCAATGCACTTGCCCCTTTGGTTGCTTTTACAATTTTCTATTACTACGTACAATGCCTAAGGGCAGTGTTTCTCATCCTTTTTTTACCCACGACCCAAATCAGACCAGCGGTTTTGTTTCATGACCCCAGCGTCAGAAATAAATACAGGTGCATCCAAATACATGATTAGAATTTTTCCCCCCTTCACTATGAAATAAACACGGTCACCTCATAATCATGCACAATGTTAAACACATTCTGTCCATGTATTTGCCTGAAAATCAAAGGCTTTAATGAAAGTTTGTCACATATGCTTGGTCATATTATATTCAAATAGGATAATCTGCATAATATATTACATATGATAGTATACTGCAAACATGACATTCTGAGACTTCATCATTTTAATCAAACAATTTATTCCATCCATGCACAGAAACAGTTATACCATATAATTTGTGAAGACCTTTTAGGCATGTTCAACCTGCGATTAAGGATGTTTGAAATATACCTCACACACCCTCTGGTTCAGAGTCTGTACTCCTTGAAACTACTACTGACCAGCAATCCATACACACAGCACAGTGACTCCCATTTTTTACCTATCTATAAGCCCATGGCTACTCTGTTTACAGTGCACAGCCCTACCGCATGACCTCTACTGACCACCCACACACTAAATTCCCAAGAAGTGCCATGGGTGTTGAACCAAGAGCCCCACCCAAAGAACATGAACCTAGGACCCGTACACTAGACCCTCACACATGGTGTCCTTGTCATTCAACCAACGGGTCTACCACAAGGCACTCTTTGTAAAACCCTTACACTACCCCCTCAGTCAAAGGACACTTATGTTTAAACCACAAACCCATCACACCATGATGTGTCTATAACCCCTCATATGCTACCCCAAGATCCTTAACCTAGTGCCCTTGGGGGTTCAAACCTGGGTTCCACCAAAGACCCTCCAGGAAGGACCTGTACACTAGACCCTCCAAAAAAAGGTCCTGCATGTCCACCCAACAGCCACACCAAAAACCCTCTACCTACAATCCATGTTAAGCAATGGATACATGTATAATGGTCAGAAATGTCTGTCATAATGCATACCCTTAGAACTGAAGTTGCTCCAAGACTGTGTGCAGTTCATGGACCAGTCAGAGCTTAAGACACCCCGTTCTTCTTCCTGACTCACGATCCACATCCTTCAGCAATGTGAAAAGCTGTTCCTTCACCTATACCACTGCAGGCCTGCCAACAGAATACTGATTACATCACACAAACTGTAAAGTGTAGACACACACATATATCGCAAGCAATGTTCATAATCTCAGATTTCCATTAACTGCATTAATTTTTTACTCTCTTAATGAAGATGACATTGATACAATGATTTCAGCACTGAAAATACAGACACTGACCCTTCGTACAGACTCCCAGCAGTTCCTGTGGACTGGAGAACCTTGTTGGTTGCTCTGAGCCTGAAGTGATGTGCAGGCAGAAAGAATGTCCTGGATCCTTGTACACCACCACGTCAAAATGGTAAGGATCACTAATGTTTTGTCTATGATCCCGAAAGATACAGCAGGAATGTCATCAAAACTTCAGTGATCTTTACCATTTCAACACGGTACTACACCCAAAGACCTCACACAGTAGAGGAAACAGAGACAAATCTGAAATAAAGTCTCAGCCAAGGTGCTGCTTCCACAGAGCTGGATTACAACATCCTTTGTCCTCTGGGGCATCAGTCTTGTCTCTTGTACCTCTTTAACACCTGTTAAGAAATAGTAACAATGATAACAAGTAGTAGGAATGAAGCAACACCGCAAATACTTATATATAAAATCCTGATATCAATAAGGTTACAGACGAGGTGGGGGGAGGGGAGTGGTGCAATTGCCCTGGGTGGCAGAGTCCAATGGACAGCAAGGCGGCAGAAAAATATTATTTGAAATGAAAATTTTGGTTTTCTGTGCTTTAAACCTCTTAAATTATTCAGCCAAACAAAATCTCTTTCAGCTGACCCCTTGGCCTCACAGTAACAATGTTGACACTGCTTTACAATGGCATTTACAGCATTTACACAAACATGGAATGAGAACTTTTTTTGCCCATTCCCTGCCAAAACAGAGGGTCACTTCATAATCATGGACTATTTTAAACATATTCTGTACAGTTATGTTCCCAAAAGTAAAACACTATAACTGGAAGTTGTCTTATATGCTGAGTCATATAGTATTCAGACACATACGGCAATTTACAGCACATGTTACATGCAACAGCAAAATGCAAACACACCATTCCAAGACTTCATCATTTTAATGAAACAATTTATTCCATCCAGAAAAAGAAAAGCACAGAAAAAGCTATACCATATAATTTGTGAAGACCTTTCAGGCCCTTTTAGCCTGCAATTAAAGATGTTTGAAATATACCTCACTCACCCCCTGGCTCAGAGTCTATACTCCTTGAGACTACTACTGACCAACAATCCATACACACAGCACACTGACTCTTTCTACCAATCTATATCAAGCCGGTCTTGCATAACCCAAGGGTGCTTTGTTTCCAGTGCACAGCCCTACCCCATGACTTCTACCAACCACCCACACACTAAACTTCTGAAAAGTGTCCTGGGTCCCGAACCCAGAGCCCCACCTGAAGAACATGAACATAGGACCCCTTCCCTAACCCCTCACACAAGGGGTCCTTGTCTTTCAACTGACAGGTCTAATCCAAGACCCTGTGTGTACCAACCTGACTCTACCCCCTAAGCCCCTTGGCCTCACTGGTGTTCATGCCACAACACCACCACCTGATCTGCCTGGACCCCTTACATAAATGTCGGCCTTCCCCAAGATCCTTAACCTAGTAGCCTTAATTGTTAAACTTAGCATTCCACCAAAGACCCTCTAGGCAGGACCTCTACACCAGCCCCTCCAACAAAAGGTCCGGATGTCCACCCAACAGCCACACCCATGACCCTCTACCTACAATCCATGTTAAGCAGTGGAGACATATATAGTGGTCAGACATGTCTGTCATAATGCATACCCTTTGAACTGAAGTTCTCCCAATATGGTATGCAGTTCATGGGGCAGGGAGGGATGAAGACACACCACAGGCCATCTCCTTGACTCATGCTCCACATCCTTCAGCAATGTGAATGCCTGTCACCCCATCAATATCACTCCAGGTCAGCCAACAGAATAATTATTATATCACACAAACTGTAAATTTGTGTCTGTGTGTGTATATTACAAGCACTGTTCATAACCTCTAATTTTCTTTAAGTGCAGTGATCTCTTTGTTTATAAAATGACCTTGATAAAATTTCAACACTACACGCTGACACTCTGTACAGACTCCCATAAAAGACAGAAGTTGAAACAGTACTTGTGCTCCATGACAAAGACATACATCACGTTAAGTTCTCCTGCTAAAGAATTAAACACAAATCGTAGTTTTGTCATGCAAGTTTCCTTACGATATGCGCCCAGTAACACTGACCAGAAATGTGTATAACACAACTTTCAACACCATTTATACGTAATATATGTAGTTAAAAGCAATGTTTACCCACTAACACTAGCGTTCTTTACCTGCGACAGATGATTCGTGCGATGACGCATTGGACAACCACATACACCACATTCCCAACCGCCATTTTGCAATTCTTTTCCAACCCCACGTTCACATATGAAAGCTCACGGCAAAGATGTATCTACTGATTGAACTTCTGTAATTTCAGGCTGGTTTGAATTTTGCTTCGGTAACATACGTGCATGTGAACAGCGTTTGGACCACCTATGTGTTTAATGATTTTAATCTTATACTTTAATGTGGAGTCCAGCAATAAGCCATTATATTGGTCTCTTTACTAAAAACTTTTATAGCAGTAAATACAGTTATGACCTTTACGAATACTGTGACAAATTCGCGATTTCAACCGTGATTAACAGTAGTTGCGTTGTTGTACGTCATGCCTTTTTTTTAAAAATCTTGTACAGCCTGATGATGGCTTAATTAAAAGTTGACACACGTAGATGGTTCTAGGTTCCCTATATCAAATATATGTTGTGACTGAACGATACTCATTAGTTCCTTAAATAGTTAGCACAAGGGAATATGCCACATTAAGAAAATACACAGGCCCACACATAAATGCAAACCATGGCTGCACAGACACTCGCCGACAACTACTGCTGAGACCAAAAACAGGATCGTTTCCCTTTTATAAAAAATGCAACCAGTAACAGCAAAAAGGAATATCGTGCGAAATACTACACACAGCAGGAAATCAATATCCTTCACAATTTGCGATTTATCGGGGTCACCCTTGCCTGGTCAAGCACGTTTAAAATTAATCTCGTGGTAAGCACGGTTAAGAACTATGATGTACAATCGTGCCAGTCAGTTTCTACTGTGCGTTAACACAGTTGACATGCATCTGTTGTAAAACGCACTCGAAGACTAACCAACCAATGAGATCATTGCAAGTGGATCGATGTACGTGACGTGATTATTTCCACGTTGGAAGTCACGCGAAGTGTTACGTCGTGTGCGCAACATTGCGTTTATATATTTGTTCAGTATATAGCAGTTATGGTAGATTTGTTAATATATTCGTGCTCCACGAATTCCAGATGAAACTACATTTGCATTTATTGTAAATGTCAGAAACGAGTACTGTTGATCTAGTTTGGTGGTTCGGATTTTCACCGAAATTGTGAGGCGCATTATTCGTGTTGACACTTTTGTTAGAAGTGTACGATGTATGAAATTGTACGTCGTATGTAAGATGTTATCGTATACTGTGTGATTACCCCTGACGCGCGATATAATACGGCATGAAACCGTGGCATCAGTAATACATGTATTTGTAAGAAGGGCGGTGGACAGCTTGTTGGCTTACATAGCCCCACCAGCTGTACTGTCGTAACAAACATAAGGTCTCCGTTTGTAACCTATAAGTACTATATACTGAAAAAACCGAACAATGTCGTTGCCTACCGACATAAGTTTGATGGATTTTCTGATGGAGAGGGAAGATAATATTCTCAGTTTGGATAAAGATTCAATTAGTAAAAGTGATCAGAAAGGTGTTGAAGGAATGGATGTAAGTTACAGTATTTGTGGCACATGGAAATTATTTTAATGCTACTAATCAGAATTAAGGATGTTCTCTTTTGTTCCTGTAGGTAGAAAGCTGGCCAACAAATGCAGATGAGTTCTTGGATTCAATTCTAAAATTTGAAAACCATCCATTTGAAATATTGGAAGATGGTGAACTTCTGTCTGCAGCATGTACTGTCGAAACAGAAGATGTACCAGCACCTGCCAGTAGTAGTTCTGACAGTGGAGTCTCTAGTGACCAACAGTTGTCACCAGTGCTGGATGAGGTTGAAGAGGATGATAGAGGAGACTTCGTGTCCTCCTTGTCTAGTGGTAGTGAAGGTAGTCCATTGGAGACATGCCATGTGCACAGTGACCAGGAGAGCTCAGTACAAGAAGAAGTTGAGATAGATCCTTCAGTTTTCAGTATTGTTGACACAAGTTGCATTGGGGAGGTTAAAGTAGAGGACAACCAAGCCATCATCAGCATGAGTATGTTGTATATTGTTAAAGAGGTATTTACTGGTATCTAGGATTAGCAGAGAAGTTGTGTATAATGTATATATGTTTTGCAGATGTGTTGCCTGCATCACAGCAGACAGAAACTATAACACACAACATCCAAAACAGCCATCGCATGACCATCAGAACTCCAGTAAGGCAGTTGATCCACTTGACACCAGTGTCTGGCAATCCTCGGTCTATTCTGTTGCCAGTAAGTCTGAAGGATGTGAAAGACATCAGGACAATTAAAATTATCAATGCAGCAAGGCAGAATGTGACGAGAAAGCAGCAGTCTGTAACAGGAATGCGCATTGCCACCGGTAACAAAGCAACTCTACAGACGAAGCCAGTTCTTGTCAAGAGTGGTACTGTGCAAGAAGACATCATTACCACCAGTTCGTGTAATGGAAGTGTGTCTGAAGAAATGGGTGATGATTCAGATTCACAGTATCCAAGATTGCAGTTAACACGTAAGATTGGTTATCACAAATGTAATGGTTCTTCAGGTTGTGGGAAATCGTGGGATTGTTCAGTGCAGTATGAAGTATATAAAGTGGGTCTAAAGCAGCTTGAATTTTTGAATATTTTAAGCAGATTTCTGATAATGCATGTCTTGCACATTTCGTAATGTCTCTAATGCACAGATTCTTGCCAGAGAGGGCGTACCAAGTTGCTCTCAAATTTGGGGTTGTAAGACATAAAAATAGATTTCACTGCTGTCATGTAAAGTGCTGTTATGTGAGTAACAAAAATATTTTATTCTGTTGTGACTCAACCAGTATACAGTAAAATCTGTGATCATCTGGTATTGGATTATCCAGAAATGTCTATTCACCGGCAAATTGACAAAGAGTTTTAAGTTAAATAAGGAGCAACTTACTGTGTTATGTTGCGCAAATGCAGCTGCACTGTCTTACGTAAATAGTGGTGAAAAGGACTAGAAAGTGCAGCATGTAAAACAGGACAGGATATCAAGTGGCAAGCTAAGTGGTCAGGTTTGTCCATAAG
This sequence comes from Coptotermes formosanus, assembly GCA_013340265.1. Classification (NCBI taxonomy): domain Eukaryota; kingdom Metazoa; phylum Arthropoda; class Insecta; order Blattodea; family Rhinotermitidae; genus Coptotermes; species Coptotermes formosanus. The sequence continues at coordinate 691,718 of BLKM01000880.1, read as the reverse complement.
GTTCATTGGTACACTAAGATACGTATCGAGTATAATATTCTGATATCTGGAAAACAGTGATATCCGGTAAACCTTCTGTCCCAGAGATGCCGGATAGTGCAGATTTTATTGTACTGGGGTAAGAAGACATTGATGTTTTGCACACCACCTGTTTTCTAAGTGTATAGTTCATAAAAGTACTTCCCCATCAGTTACAGTGTCAGTATCACTTGGTGCATATATGTATATAAATGTAATGTTGTAGTTCTCGAATACTGGATATACATAATACCAGTCTTGGAATGTGATGTAGCAGGCAGCAGCATACCTCAGTTGTGTTGACAAGTAGTCGGAACTTATGTAAACTGGTGATGCATGTTAGTATATAGAAGGTGTGTATGTCCAACTGATATTGAAAATATTCCTTTACAGCTGAAGAAAAGAGACTTCTTCAAAAAGAAGGTGTTAGATTGCCATCACATTATCCTCTCACAAAACATGAAGAGCGTGAACTTAAAAGAATTAGAAGAAAAATTCGTAACAAGATATCGGCACAGGATTCACGCAAGAGGAAGAAGGAATACATAGATGGCTTGGAAGAAAGGTAAAAATCTTATACTTAGTTACTCATACTGGAAGTATTGTTAAGTATATACTCCATCTGTATTGTTTTCAGGTCATAAACTTGTATGTAGCGGCTGTTTTTTTTATTGTTTCATTGGCATGCATCTGCCAAGACATCCATGACGGCTGCAGCGCTCAACACAATAAAAGAAGTGCTATATTAGGGTGAGGAGATTTAGTTGAATTTGTATAAACTGATACAGTTGGTAAAGTTTTTGTACATTTGTCATATTGTTAATTTACCTTCTGAGAAATGCTACTTTTATAGCACTTGCGTGTTTTCCCAAGGTCTGTTACCGTGAACTGAAAGTGGCGTTAGAATCACTCGCACGTTGCAGTTTTGCATGTATTGCAGTGGCATAATGTTCATTCCAAGTGTAATGAAAACAGCAGGGTCAGAAATAGAAATGGGGGCAACGATAGCACTGACAGCATACAGATGTTGTAAGCCTATAGTTTTCTTAGGCAATGTAAGCAGGCTGAAAAGTAAAGAGTGACAGTATTGAGTGGTGTCTGCTGTACTAAGTGTTGCATAACATAATGGGTGATGCAACAAGACTGTATGTTTACATCTTGAAACTGTGTGAGTGTACCATAGACACACAGGTACTTATAATATTATATTATTATATAATATATAATAATGTAATATTATAATATTGTACATCATTTGTGTAGTAGGGTTCATATAAGGAAAAAGTTAGTTCATTCCTTGTCATTTGAGGTGAAACGGGAATTATGTATCCCCATTTTTGAAATCTCTGTTCTTGTAATGTGTCAGTAAGAATGGTCAAGCAAATAAGGAAGGTCTGGTATGAATGGCCTGAACAGTGCGTCTTGTAACTGTGTACAGGATGGCCCTTTGTGTACAGGTAATTGAAACCGTCTGATGTGTGCGAAAGGAATGTTGACTGGTGCACAGGCAGGACTGTACTATCAGTGTGATGTGATTAGAGCCAGTAGGGGATCCTGTGTTGAGGTGGACTAAAGCCCACATAGCCTTTTGCAGTTGGGGAACAATACGTGAACTCGTGCATGTTTCTGTTTTGTTATCATGTAATAATATTTTTAAAATAGCGACAGGACTGTGTGGACATCCCATGTGCAGTCAAACTTGAAAAGGACTGAATATTTTGTGTTGTTATAAATGAATGAATGTTCTAACTGAGAAGTGTAATTTTATGGTTAACAGTGAGGAATTAATTGGTACCACAGAATATCTGATGTTATAGATGCGGTGTCACATAAACCGATGTCGTTATGTAAAGGTTCGACTGTAATTGTATGAGTGTGACAGAAACCTGAATCAGCAAGTCATACTATGAATACAGTAAATAGAATGTTTCGAAATTAGATAGAAGAAATAGAAAGGTGGCATTTCTTTACCCAGTTTCTCACATGGAGGCCAGAGGTGCATAAAAACTTCTTTGGGAAATTATTATGGTGTTTTACTTTTCCACCTTCCACTTTGTCTGTGGTTATCCATTACCATGTAATTTAGTGCTGTTTCATTATATGTTACAGGGTAAAACAGTGCACAGAGGAAAATATACATCTAGTGAAACGTATCAAAGCTCTGCAGACACAAAATCATACTCTAGCAACCCAGCTGAAGAAACTACAGTCTGTGTTGGCCCGAGGAACAGCAAAGTCAGCACAACCAGCCACTTGTCTCATGGTGCTTCTGCTCTCCATGGCCCTTGTAATGGCTCCAAACTTACGGCTGAATCAGAGTTCACCCTCCAGCTCTGACAGTCAGAAGGATCAAGACATTTCACAACCAGAAAACAAAGTGGCACCTCTGGCAGGTTAGATGTTAAAGAATTATTCTTAACTGACTGAGTTTTGCGAACTTATCTGGTATACCCAGCCAGTGTCATGAAAGATGCATTTATTGGGCTGCAGAACTGTTTTCAGACATTGTCCAGTTGAAAGCAGGACATAAAAATTTGATTTAGGTACTGGAGTAATACACTTATGTATGTTGTTTAACAGTCAGACAAGTAATGCTGTTTGTTGTTATACACAGGTCTTGACCAAACTGTGTTAGGATTTGCGTTTTGTAAAAAAAAAATTTGCACTTCTTCAGTTGGAAAATTTTATAGAATTGATTTTTAACCATTTGCTCTTATAGGATCTCGTGAAAGGGAAAGGGCTGTGCTTGTTGTAATGTAGTAAAATCTCACGTAAAATTGAAACTGTGAAAACCTGGGATGATTACTTTAGGTGGAATAGGCAGAGGGTTAACATATTCAAGATGCACATCTTTTGGGTTGTGATGCTGCATTGTTGGGTGAACAGTTCCTGACATTTCAGTGAATTGTAGTAGTTGTGCCTTCATCTTCAGGGCCCTTCAAAACATCAGAACTGTTACCCCAACAGCACACCATCACATCCCAGAAGCCAGTACTGATAACCTTAAATCTGGTGGTTAACACATTTGTTGTGTATGTGTGTCCGCCCTTTCCATTGTACAATTCCTAGGAAAAATAAAAAGAAATTTTATTGATACCCACTCCACCCCCCCCCCCCCCCCAATTTGAATTGTGTAATGTTGTTATGTTACTTGATAAAAACAGTTTGCTTATCCAGGGAACCACATTAAGTGGCTCCATTGTCATTGCATGAAGAACAGAAAAAGTGAAAATGTGAGAAAGTAGTAAATATAATTACCAAGCTAAAAAATTATGTATCATTTCCATCCTTTTCTTCTTCTTCTGGCAGTCTGTTCATCACAAATATCATGCAGGATGTACCCCATAGACCAGATGTAAATACCATACATAATACTGCTACCCCTGTGGTAATACACAACCACCAGCTCTGTAGTTGTTTGGGATTTAAAATTCCCCCTTCCTGGATAACAAAAGTTTGAGATTAATATAAGTTTGATGCCTTAGATCTACAAGCACATTGAAACATATCCCCCCCCCCCCCCA
>BLKM01000880.1:657670-688087 GCA_013340265.1 Coptotermes formosanus | reverse complement strand
CCCCCGTCACATCTTAGCGGCCCATAGTCTTCATGGTTGTTGCTGTGAATAGTTCATATCTCACACATAACATCATTCATCAAGATGTTTTTGTGACCTGCTGCCTTATTCTTCACAGGCCGTTCAAGAAACCTGTTGGAATTCCCAAAGACTGGGCTCTCTGAAGATGGCTGCATGAACAGCGCAGATCAGGATGATGAAGCCAAATTCATTGCTGATATGGCGGAACTTCTGCAGTTTAACAATCCGATAGTGGGAGACCATGATTATGAAGTTCCACCCTTAAAACGTTCCCGCGCAGATGAAAGACCAGAAGATATCAAACCTTCCCTGCTGTCTGCAGGGAAAGATTATATTGTACCACCACCAGATGAAATCTGGCCACCACCAGCCCCTGGTGATAATCATATCAGCAGCATGATTGAGAAGGCACTGGGAGAGGAGATGAAGGTCAACATTTCAGATGCTGGTGGGACAAGAACAGTGGTGCTTCAGGTACCTAAAGAACAGTAAACATGTGAATACAAACCAAGACATTTGTTACCAGCTTAAAAAATATTCAATTTTGGTGCTTTTAGTTGTTGCAGTTTGGAGAGTGAGGGTTTTATTCTTGTTTCATTTAACACGACGGATGCCATGTGCATTGACCATTAACCCTTCGGTGCCAGAATTAAATGCCTGATGTGATCTGCAGCAAACCAGGATTTAAATAGAGGCTGCATAATAGCAGTCAAAACATGTTCGGTGCCAAAGGGTTAACAAAGCATATCACAGTGGAACTGTCCTGCCCACTGTAGCAGAATGCTTATGCTGTTTGCGCAAGTGTTCACGTTAGGGCAAATAAAGCAACTGACACAATTCACATGTGTAGGTAGAGAATTTGTATTTATGTTCCTTATTTGTAAGTGTTGTGGAAGCACAACTCTATGTACATTTGTGTTCTGTGTGAGATTAAGTAGGGATTAGATGTTGCATGATGTCAGATCAACTTATCTTTCCACCTGACCTTTAATCTATGGCCTTTTAATGCCAGATTTCTGCTTCCAGCTGAGGCACTATTGCAATTTAAATGCCCACTGTGGGACAGTGTTTTCCCTTTCAAAGGGAAAGGGAACACATTTAATGGAGCGATGTCACATTCGTCCGGTAAAGGTTAAAGTGAATGTAGTCCAGTAAAACTGTTTGTTTGCAATGGGAATTCAGATAAGCTTGTTTCATGAACTTTATATGGTCAAGTACTCTGTACTTAAAATAAGGACTATTCTTGCTGTGGAATACCGTTTATCTTAAAAAGGAAAAGGCTGTATGTAGGTTAAATAGGACTGGATCAGGCAGCGTTTTTGTGATTCTGATGTAGAAAATAAAAGGGATTGAGTGTAAAATATGGCACAGAATGAAATTTTCCTCCGAAATTGTGTGTGTATATATCCAGCTTTAAATATGTCTTTTTGTGTTTGTATGTACTGTGGGGCACATGTATATTACATTACATAGGTCTTTTGTACTTCTAGTAACAGAGTTTTTCTGCTGTATGATTTTGCTCCAATTTAATTATGTAATGGCAAGCAAAGCTTTTCATGTAATTACAGTTAAACTTCATTGTGTAAGAGACATTTGCCCTGACATGGATGTTTTGTAGTGCTTTGTGTATCCTTGTTTAATAAATATTAAGCTGAGAATGATTTGTTTTTAACCCTTCATTTTTATGTATCCATACTGTAGCAATAAGGAGTTTGAAATTGATGCCCAATGAATTTATAAGAATTTTGATTATTCATATTAACATTTTAGTTTTATTTTTTTTTTTAATTTTGGAAACAGAATATTTTACATGGGTATTTCTACGGGCTTTCTCACTATAAAAGCAGTTCTCACAATGCACACATGAGGGGGAAGAATTGATGACAGTCAATATGGCAATTGGCAACACTGGATTTACAAAAACAGAACAAAAAAGTGAACAATCACGTATCTAATTAAAGCATGACTAAAACAATGGACCCATCTTTCTTTACCAGTGATCTAGACCTAACTGAAGAACTGAAAAGAAATACTTATACTGCCACTAAACTGATACTACATAAGAACACAATTTGTTCATTACATATATACAATGTCTTAAATAATATATTTCACACACTTCTGACGCCATCACAATACTTTAAAAAGCCCTTCACTTCATTCCGTCTTGGCTCAGCATGGGTACAGGAACCATCTAGTGGTTTAATAAAACATCACATTTCACTTCATCACTAAAACATTAAAGTATATTTTGCAAATCATTATGTAGGACACATTAACATGTTCTTTTTAACATATTAATGTGACATAATGATTAACAATAAAACCATCTTGTCTTAGGTAGAGAGACCATATTAACAAAACTGGATGAACATTGCTTTGGCATACCTAACATTTTCAGTTGTCCAAGACATTTTTATCAATGACAAATTGTACAGTCAATTTTTTCTCCCTTTGGCAGCTGCAACATGTCACATACTTGAGTCTAAAAATGAAGCCAAAACAGGCACGTCTCAGCTATTGCAGACTTACAAGATGCACTAAAGTAAATTAATCACCTTGGCTGCCACAATTCTTGGAATATAAATCCCATTTTATTCATTGGGATGCCTATATACAAAGTTGGAAGCTAGATCAATCCCCACTAGAACAAATGTTATGTAATTTATCACAGTGATTTTTGTCCATTCACACAAAAAACTACAATGTACCTATGTTTTCATTTCTGACCACATATAACCAGAATTTATACCAAACATATCTAGAAAATAAAATCTGGGTAAAGATGACAAACCAATCTCCTCCTCATACCAAGGACAGAAATATACTGCCTGTCTCCATCAAATGTGAGACAATATCAAATGATTCGGAGCTGCCTACTGTATTTCTTGTGCAAACCCCCGGCAGTTTTGACCTTCTATGTATCTCATTTTCACAAAACATCCTTGTTGATTCCAATAACAAAATTCTTCTGTTGAAAATCCTTCTACAAACACACGTCTCTCTGAAATTAGTGCCATAAAGTTTATGCATACATTGACAATTTCATATTCCAGGGTAAATGTGTGATGCTGAACTGTCTTATCAGCAGTTTCATAAATCACATTATTTTCATGTGTCTGATGGTGTTGCACCGTGTTAAAATGGAACAATATGACATATTTAACATCACATAACACTATGAACACAACACACTATGCACAAAAAAAAATTGGTTGTACCTTTATTATAAAAATTCTACCTTGCAGCTCAAAATTTGCAGATTATTAACAGTGTGAAGAAAGCAATGGATGATACAATCACGCTACAGTGGCTTTGCAAGATATACTGATGTGTATGAAACCAGTTTGTAAATGGCGAAGAATGTCTGCTACAAATTCTGCCTGTGAGCAATGGTTACAATAAGTAATGTACTACAACAGGTCACACATGCAGTACTTCCACAGTTATCATTATGTCAGGAGTTGTTGCAAAACACATTTTACATCTACATACCCAATAAGGAGGAACACTTATTAAGCAACATCTGCATAAAACTCCCTGGAATGTGTACACATTTTTATGTACCAGCTTATTCTTCTGAAATCAAACCTTAATTTTGTGTTTGTGGAAGCTGATAATTTACAGCATTAATTGCTGCCACTTTACTACTATGCCAAGAGGCCAAGCATATTTCATGTAACATACTGGACTGGACTGAATTTCTAAACTTTGACACAGCACAAATGAAAATGGCTATCAGCATTTAAACTTACACCTACTGGCCAACCTTTGTGACAAAAGTATTAAACACATCTGACTTGGCTTATGAAGTGAAATGTCTGTAATTTAAGTACTGTACCCTTCCTTAATTTTCTGAAGCCTGTCTTTAACAGCAATGGGAGACAGCAATATTTTTATCTTGACCAGTGTTAATTTATTGCAAGATACATCATTAGTTACGCAGTATAATTTTCTTTGATACTTCAAACAGACTTTCTGGACTTTTAACCATAAAACTCTTGCCACAATCAGTTGAAGTTCCTTCTTCACCTTCAAGTATTCTGTGTCACATACCAATCTCCTGTGCAATATGGAGAAGGGGCTTTATTTCCCAGAGATGAGAACAATTCAAAGTGAAGCTGACCACTCATCATCATTTGGTGCTGTGGTAAGGAATGGGCGTACCTTGAGCTCCAGAGCCCTTATGTGGCATTATAAACGAAAACTACAGTGCATCAAATCTGAACACTGAAAAAATGTTATATTCACAGACTTCAACAAAAAGTAATGTCATCACACCTAAGTCTACAAATGGATTTGGTGACATTCTCAAGCAGAATGGGCTAAATTTCAAAGTTGGGATGTCTATACATCTCCCCTGTGGTCATTATAGGTGACCTGCATTAGGACGGTACACATTACCATACACATCTGAAACTAATTTCTGAATTTCAGTGCTTAAAAAGTGGTGGTCATCATAAAATCACCAACTAAAATCTACCTAAAAACATTTTGCATTTTTAACACTGTCTTAAATTTGAGGCTGTCCTTGTTTCACAAAAATACAGTTACATGTTTGAAGAACACAATAAAGAGCAATGGCCTACCAGTGATAAAAATGAAATCACGCAACAATCCAAATCCATGCAAGTGTTGGTTATGAATTGCAGTCTTGGTTATGAATTCTGAAATAGAATAATATATCTCTGACACTCTAATATAACCAAAATTTCTTTTAAGTGCTCCTTATCTACCACCCTTCTGCTTTGTGGTGTCTGTAGTCCATGTAATAATGGGTCCCAGCAGAAATTCCTATGTTAATTGATGCCGCAATGAATGGTGGGTGGTGGGATGTTTAGCTGTTGGATCTGGCCAGCTGGTTCAGATGCAAAGATGTGCATCACTCTGGGGAATTTTGGGTTGGTTGGTGTTAATGAATGGCGCTTCACACGTGGTGAGACAGACTGTTAAAAGTCAAATGTTCTTGCAAACTGTCCCAGTTTATTCTTCAGTACTGTTCACTACAAACACATTGTCACTTGTGCCTATTAGTTCAAATTTAATACATATAATTTATATGTGTATTTGTTACACAGCGTCTAAAGCTATCAGAAGAATGTTGTCAGTTTGATTATTAGAGCATTTCACACTGTAACGTGGTCACTTTTAGGTTCATGTAATCAACTACTAATTCCCCTGATAAAATAATCACCAGTTCTTTCTATGTACATAGAAGCACTACTGATTCACTCCCATTAAATGGTTTTTAACTCTTCAAAGTGGCAATATAACCTTCTCAATTCAAAACTTGATATATGGTAATTCATCAGAGTACACCACATGTGCACATACCTTTTCCTGTGCCTAAACTGAGAGTCCCTGTGTTAGGAAACCACAATGGCTTCATGCTGCAATAACTGTGCTTGTGAGAAAATTTCAAACCAAAATTAAAACACTAATTTATTTTTCTTATTTGGATTTGTCGGCTTTCCAAATGGTCAGTCAATCAACCAGGGGTTCAACAAATTTAAATCTCACTAGTCAGGGTACGTCATTAACTCATCTTGCAGATTTAATGCTCACTGACCTCATTTCAAGCAACCCTTCTGGGAGTCTGGGCTGAGTGGCAATTCCCATGTGACAAGTTATCACCACTTACATCTGTCAAACAGTGAAACTTCAGCTTCAAATAGCCTGAAAACCAAGATGTTCAAACAGCCATTATAACTGCAAAAACGGTCATTTTGGTCCTTTATAAGAGGTTGCTCTGCTGCTGACTGAAGTTCACATTTTGAACAAAACTTTTACCACACCTTTCAGGAACAAATGTCTGGTTAACAATACTGAATGCTATAAAGACCATTCAATTAGAAATCATATAGGGTAAGAAGCACAGGATTTGAATTGGGACTTACCCTGCCACATATACTGTTGCAATATGAAACAGTGTTTAGACTGTAACATGAAGGTCAATGCTAATTCACTAAAAGTGGTTCCTACTTCAGTAAGTTTTGTGTTCTTGTAACTGTAGGAGGATGGGATTTTGGGATAAATGGCTGGTAATAAAACACAATAAATCACTTGAAACTAAACGAAGAAATGAAGAAGCACAACAGTACAAACAGAGACAGACTAATTGCTGATAATGAAAGATTTAAATTAAAATGTAATACACATACAGACATAAAATTAACTGCAGCACAATTTCTGTGACACTGAAATGACTTGCAGCCCCGAGATCTATATGAATTAAAAGCATCAAACCAAATGAACTACTGAAGTCAGTTACTTCTGTTATTGGATGCAAAAGACAGACAATTTGATATTTTATAGTTACAAATTCATTGTACTCATGTAACAATATAACAATATGTAGGTCAGAAGATGTTCTTGCTAAGACACCACATATGCTGATTGGTAATCTTTAATGTATTTGATATCAAAGACATTTTTACACCAGTAATTCAGACTGATTGTGTGTGCAAGCTAAAAGATGAAATAAAAGTAGCTGAAACAATGAAAAAATTCTGAAAGTCAATTCTGAAACACACCAACATCTACACACTTAAAACAATAATTTTATGTTGATCTGGTGAAATAAAACATGTGTACGAACAGCAGAATCCCTGCTCTAGTCAAATATTTATATAGGCAGCAACAAATATGCAGTAAAGCTGAAACATACACAAATATGAAACAGTAACAACTTCCACTTTTTCTTTAGCCAGACATCAGAAAATTACCAGATGCATACTTACAGTAAATCAAAGATTTGTTTCCATTAGTCCCAGTGTTTATATGTTATTCAAATGAAGAATTTATAATATGCACACAGTGACTGAGTACTGGAATATAACTTAGTTTATTTCTTAGGAAACATTCGCATTACATCCAGATGTTCTCTTATTTTCAGTAGCCATACGGAAATAGGAACATCTTCAGAAATTAACAGACTTTAATAATGTTATCTGCCTAACCTGGACACATAATAAACTGTCTGAATAAAATATTTAATGACCTGTAAAATACCAAGTACAAAGTGCGAAACAAACAGCCCACTTGCAACAACTCCACATAAAAGTGAAAACTTGGAAGGTATGTTCAAGCTAACCACGAGTGACCATACAGAATTGACATACAGTAAACTTTCTACCAGACAAAATATGGATCCATGAAAAGAAACACTGAAGTAAATTTCTCAAACATGTGGATAACACGTAAGCTGAGTTGTAGTTTACAAAGATTATAGTAATAAAATTTACATTCCAGATTCCTGCCAGTTTCATGTATCACACATGGCAAAAGCAACATGCAAAACAGAAGTGAAAACTCTATAAGGCTATTAGTTTCCAAGTAACACAGTACAGCATTTCATGACTTGACCCAGTCGAGGCGTGTAACCTTATATTAAGTTGCTCAGTTCTTCTAAAGCTTGCAACTGAGATTATCATTTAAACTGTCTTTATGATGACAGACTAACAGACAGGTCTGAGCAGTTGAATCATTTTTCTGACAGCAAGGGCATAGATTTATATGAACAGAAGTGTATGCGGACTGTGTAGACTGCAATGGAGCATGTAACAGCTATAATTTCACCATGTCCAATGAGTACAGCCACTCAGCTCATATTTTGTCGCAAGTGGCATAAAGGAAAAGTGTTATACAATGTAAGCCACATTCGGTCAATAGTCTACATATGAAATAAAATATTCTGCATTTCTGACATTTCATCCTTTCTCAATCATGAAAACACAGCAAGGTATAAGATAAAAATCACAGTTATCTGCTTATACTTACTTAGCCATTTTTTTTTCAATTTTTTTGTATTACATTTTATAACTGATCCAAGTCAAACACTTAAATGATGTATGAAATGTCTTTCTGCACTCTCAATGCTAACCAGCATCTCAGATGGCTTTGTTTTGGATGGAATAAGAATGATGAAAAAAAAACCACAACCCATTCCATCAAGAAACAATGGGGACAGCTGAATAAAACAGCTTTCATTTCTGGATACCACAAATCATTTCAATAAAAAATTAATAAAAAAGCACAGCATGGTACCTGAACAATTTTTCTGGCATCTCACACTGCACATAAAATACTGATCATGGAAGGAGTGGGCTCATAAAGGATACACCAAATGGCCGCCACCAGCATTTCCCCACAAACAATGACACATGAAATTAAGCTTCTCCTTGTGACAGGTTGAGTCTCCTGCTGCATTATACCTCCAGTTCCATGGCATGTCCCGATACTTGTAAGTGCTTCACGATATACTCCTCCTATCTACAAAGCCACAGTCAGCATCATCTCCCACATTAAATATGAATGATCCAACTAGGGTTGATTAAACGAGAATTCAGTCATTTCAGTTGTATCTACCAAACACTCATCATTCACACAATCACATATCTACTGAATAATTCTGGTACTGAAGATCAGATTAATCACAGAATCTGATATGACATCTGCCAGAGTTCAATGGACTTCAGCAAGTGAATCATTGTATGAATCCACATAAGAACCGTCTTCTCACACATCTGGCTACATTACAATGTAACCCTCTGCACTCAGCCATTCTCATGCCTTTACTTTTGCACCACACATATATCACATACATGCAAACTATGCGGGCACAGGCATGGGCGCGCACACATGCACGCACGCACGCACGCACGCGCACACACACACACCACAAGAGCACACAAGACTTAGTTATTACGTATAATATAATTAATAATTATACTAAAGTAGTGCATCAGGTGAGGGAGGGAGGCTTGGCATGATGGTGGCAGCTGTGTGGGTGCTCCCTGTCTCATCATGTGACGCTGGCGGGTGTAGGGTAGCGAGCAAACTCGCTGTTGCTAGGATTGTTGAGGACACTGTCCCTGGAATTGGAGTGGGATGTCGCCCGCAGCAATGTCACTGCCTCACGCTCTGGGCTGCACTGCACAACTGCTAGTCATTTCTGACGTCCTGACTTCTTCTTCTTACGTTTGAAGAAGCAACAGCATCTGCATAGCAATATCATAGACATGTCTCATTTTATGCAGACCATGGCCTCAGTCCCCAGACAACAGTCGGGTCACTGAGGAGGAATGCTTATATTTAAAGGGACATACTTCATTTACTCAACCATAAGGCAAGGTTTTCAATTTGTATTTTCATTAAAAAGTAAGTCAGCTTCCATCTGCAAATTTTGAAAAAGTGTGAAGTGTTACATACAATACAATGATTCCTTAAAAAAATACAGACTTTCAAAACTATGACATATACTGAAATGTACCTATAAAATACAATTGCAATAAACTGTTACCATTACTACGATAGTTGCATGAAATTTATCAAGTTATATATTCCTGGGGCCAACACTGCTTTTGAAATATATGTCTTAATGTTGATGAACAACAACAACAAAAAAAAAAGATGATGACAACGACAACGACGAGGAGGAGGGGGGAGGAGGAAGAGGGGGAGGAGGAAGAGGAAGAGGAAGAGGAGGAGGAAGAGGAGGAGGAGGAGGAGAAATGAAACCATACACACAGCCCTTTGATACACTGCACAGAGACATAAGGTATACGTACTCATACAAATGTTCTTGCAAAATGTTGATACTGATACGCAAGATTCAGGACATTATGACTACCAAATATCACTAGTAAGTTTACAGATGTACACATATCCTCTGTACTGAATAGGGAACAATTTAGGATCTGCTTTGCTGTTATTTATACATATCTAGTGACATGGTAATCAGAGGCATGAAACTGCGTATGATGGATGTTTATAAGATACCCAGAAGAGGCTAATAAGTGTGCAGCATTCTAGGTTCAATACGAGATCACAGAAGAAAGACAAAGAATAATAACTGGCTGCATATTTTAACAGAAATTAGTCTGTGGACCCACCAGCTGGTGGGAGAGGTAGAAAGTGAGCAGAGAGAGAAAAAGGATGATAGAAACAGAATGGCAGGGAATTACAATGAACATTGAAGAATGGGGATCAGCTGTAAGCGAAAGTGAAAAGGAAAGTAACCATGTGGCATGTAGAAAATCTGCTTCTGCTTCCCCCCCCCCCCCCTCCCCCTTCATAGTAACATATTTAATGAATGCAACTCTTGAAAGTTTTGTGGCAGTGTGGTTGAGGACTTCGTTCTTCTGGGCTGCATCTACGGGTAACTGGTTCCAAATTTTGCTTACTGATTCTAAAGTAACTACACACAATTCTTTCACATCAAAGGTGTGTAACACTGATCTCACTTACTTTGTTTCATCTACAATTTCAACCTCTGCTTGTGCTGTGATAGGAGTGTTTGAATGTCCTGCTGTTGGATCATCATTTGCTAATTCACCATTGGTTGAACTCACAACCTAATAACCAAAGAAACACAGAAAACATACATACATTACATAACAGTAAGACTATTATCACAAATGAAACTGCTACCACTTAGATTAAACATAAATGAAGTAAAATAATAATGTGCAATCAAATAAACTATACTGAGATGTAAATCTTATGTTGTGCAGTCTTATTTAGCAACATAAAATATGTTTTTAACATGAACAATACGATCGCGTATTACAATCATTTGCTCTTCCTCTTCACGAACAACGTATGTCATATATGCAGTATTTAAAATAATTCTGAACTATTTTAACATTAAACATAAGTTTCTGTACAGACAAAATGGTAATTCATGCAACACTGAAATGGTTTAGATTATTCTGTATCTCGCTTTCTTAAAAATGTAATCTTTAACAACTACTACGTCTACATGTACCACCCTAGAATGCTACTTCAAAACACTGTCTTAAGTGAATTAATAATACAAATCTTGTAAAAAGATAAATGTTTAACAATTGCGGCAAAAAGTTATATCCTACAACAGGGGCATTCCTATGATTTTTCTCATTTTCATATTTCCTGCAACTGATGCAGTGGGATAATTACATAAGACTTGTTTTGATCAACACCAATTAGTCACCCATAACACCAATTAGTTGTTTTATGATTTGTTTCATTACAGAAAGGCCTGTTATTTTAAAAGGTTTCAACTTTTCGCAGCTGTAATCTGTCAGATTATGGTTTTCTGAGATGTGACTGTGCCTCACAGATGAATACTGATATTTTGGAGGCATATGCTGCCTCCATCCTCATTCTGACTTGAGCCGGGTCACACTGGCAAGCTGCAGAAAAAAGGTGGCTAATCAGATCTATGAAGTGGGGAGAGGAGACAGAATCCACAGCAAACCAATACACGAGTATGTTCCCTGTTTCTACTGGCCTGAACAACATTTAATCAGCTCTTTCTTGCACCCAACCTATATGACCCACTGCATCCTGACCTTCGCTAATGAAGGCAGCATGTTCCTCTGAGATGTTCATATCCACCACAAGACAACAAGGTGTCATAACCCACACCACAAGACCACTATCTGAGGCCTGTCACTTTCTTCACTTACAATTAAATGTGGCATTCACATCTGACTCACCTGAACTGATCCATGTCGGTCGGCAGGCGTAAGGTTGCCTAACTGGTTCCCCTGTTGTTTGGGGATGTCTGGCCAAGCAGGAACTCCTTTCCCAGCTACCTGCATGCACAGTACAAGCCAAACATGTCACATACACATATCGACACAAAACATATCTGCTTCCCCTCACAAAGAAAAGAAGCAAGCGTTCAATTTCAATGCTATCATCATGAGTTTAGGATTTCTACCAATATACCACTCTGACAAGGAAGCCACATGCGAAACCTTATTCTCTTTAACATTGGCTTCCTATCTTTTAACATCTAAAGATGTCATATAATCCAACTACGGTTTGTACATATACCTTAACTTCCCTTCACTTCACAGCACTTTCATTCAAAAACACTGCAGTTTTAACAGACCACAAAACTTTACATTACAGAATGCAATACACAAACTCCAATATTGAAAATATAAATAACATCAATATTTGCCTCATCACAGACAAGAAACGACTTCATAAACCTATCACTTCTACTGTAATTGAATTGTACATGTAAGTGGCTTATGGAGGCAGAACTGTGATTTGTAACATCACTTTGGGACAACACAAGAAATGGCATGTCACCATAACTAGTCTAGCACTCACCAAATTTCTACTTCATGCAGTATCATAAAATAAGACACTCACTTCAGCAAGGAATGTGATAACATTTACAATGCATTTCACTTTGCAAAAAGCCCATAACAAATCAGTCAACATATACGGAAAATGTATGAAACTTCAGCACTAACAGGACAAGACATCCTAGAATCTCCGATCCTACAAACTGCAACTTATTTCATCTTTATAAAAGGAGAATCCAATGAATTTAGAATCACTTACCCCTTTCCATGCTGATTCTCGTTATAGCAAACTCCTGTTAGCAACTTTATGTAGTAATCAGAACTGTTCTTCACAGACATATACAGATTTAAGCCATGTTCTTCACTGCTCTCACAAACATGAATCAGACAAGTACCTGAGACCCTAAACTAGACATCTCGCACACAGTGTGAAAAGGGCTGAATTTGGTCTATGACTCAGCCAACTACCTGAGCACTTCTCGAACCAAAGGTGACCTCTCTGTTCATTACAGAAAGGTACTTTTGAGTGTAAGGCATTAAAAAAAACCCTGCACCTTATCAGTGATGATGCTGCACATTATTTTGCAAAACAAGGTCTGAAACCTGAGGGGAAGGAGAAAAATTATGGATTTCTTAGTGTTTTCTCTTCACAACAAATGAGATTATTTTTCCTGCAGGAGGGTGATGCCATATACTTGTTATTGCATAATTTTTTTTAAACCTTCATTAATCAAATCTCACATCACAAACAGCCATTTACTCATGTCAAGTGAAAGTCCAGTTTAACCAATCTGCAACATAAATCTAATTTATAAAGAAAACATGGCAAATGTTATGTTGGGAGACCTGAAAGAAGATAGTCACATCAGTCGTAGTGAGACTTGGAGCAGACCCCAGGGCCCTAAAGCTTGAGAGTCTAGAGTGTTGAACCCAATCATGTTAATATCTCTAGTCATAAGTGTAGGTAATGAACACAAACAAAAAAACTAGAAATGCAAAACTCTGAGGTTCACTAGGTACTGATCATGAATATTACTACCTGCTGGCATATGACAGCACATAGCCTGATACAAAATTACCAATGTTTTGGGCCAGTGTACAGCACACACATTCTCTGTCTTCTATCCTGCAGAAGGGGACAGGAGGTTTCTACGAAATGTTAGTAAATTTCTACCAGTTCACATGGTGTTGCATTCCAGAAGACAGTTATCTTCAGTGTGTGAGATTTGAGGCTCTCAGCACTGCTGCTGAAGACACAACTCTTCCATGTTACACTGTCACACTGTGCTCTCAGCTGTAAAGAGTACCTGATGCTTTGTAGAATAAAGACATAAAAATCCTTTGAAATGTCAGGATTATTTACCCAATGACACAGTGTAACAAGTCAGAATATTTGAGCAGAATTTTCAATCTTCAAAGCAATTAGGAGCCTCAGTTATAAAAGTGGGCATTAAATGAATTTAACCCTGTGTAATGAAACAGGTATATAATTATTTCTCTTCTGCTTACTGTCTGAGGGAGTGCTGAAGGTGGGTGATAGGAAGTACAAGTTCTGTTCCACCAATCTTTGCCACCACCTGCTTTCAGTCATTGGTCAGTAGGTATTTCTCAGTTGTGAAAACAGAAAACTGGTAACAACTTCATGATTAAGGGAAAAAACACTCTGCTGCTATAATCATCAAATTTCAGATGAGGGATTTGAGAATACTGAATATTACGGTAATTAATTCTGTCTTCACTCAGGAATAATGAACAACAAATAACTACAATTAATCTACAATGTATATAATACACACCTTCTAACCTTGCAAGCCCAAGCAATTTCCACTTACAATCATTTTTTATAAGGAGTACCTTACCATGTTTGTCACAGTATTCTGTCAACCCCAGACAAAAATCATCTGAAGTTCATAAAATTTTTCTGTACAATACAGTAAAGAACTGGGACAGCCCAACTGCCATAGTGACTAGGCTATTGGCTGGACAACCAAGGAATTGTGGTTCAATCCCCGGCAGAGGCAAAAGGTGTTTCTTTTCTTCAAATGTCGGCACTCACTCTGGGTCCCATCCAGCCTCCTGTTCAATGGGTACTAGGGGCCCTTTCCCTGTCAGTGAAGCTGAGACCTCACCTCCGTCTAGTGTTGAAGTTACGAATAAGTAGAGCTAAACCTCCACTCCCCTGAAGGCCTTCAAACCATGTGTTGGGACAACTTATTTTTACTGCACTGTATAGCCAGAATGAGGTAAAAGAGTTGGTGACACCAGTATGAGCCATTCCACATGTCACAGCACATCTCAGAAGACAGTAATCAACGTACAGCACACTGCCTGCAGGTACCAGTTGTTTGTATTTATATATTTTTGAAATCTAGGGGGTTACAATGAGGTGGATATGTAGATGAATGTAGATTCAATACCTGCACAGAGATTTCTGGTAGGGAAAGCAGCCATTTGGAACAAGATTTTATGGTTGCAGCTGGATGGCCTAGTATTGGGCTCTGGCAGTAGTCGTGCTGGACTTTGAAACAAATTATACAACCCACGGGTTAATCAGTTAGTTACTGTATTCAACAGCGTAACTCAGATGTTCTGCACTTGCATTTTTTGTAACTTAATTAACAGACTCCAATATATGAGGAGCCAGAATAGCCCAAGTGATAAACTGACCTAAGTTACACGCTGAATGACTGAGGAATTGACAATGGATTCCTGATGACAGCATAGATTTTTTTGTTCTCTGAAGCATCTATATTCAATAGGCACCAGCGGTTCTTTCGTTGGTGGTAAAGTGGCTGGTTGTGAAGCTAATGCTGAGGTTCAGCATGCACTCCAATGCCCCATATGTGATCGTGTTGCAGTCCTTAAGCACAGCAGAAACTTTATCCTTTTTTTTAAATTGTAGACCTACATGTGGTCTGTTGGTATGTTCATTACACAGACTCCAACAAATTCTGCTCTCAACTTGTTCATAACTGTACGTAAGTTCTATGCAACTTTCACCCATGTGTGTTTGTCTCTCATGGTTTCACACCTGTTAGTACTATGTGACGACAAAAACTGGTGAATAACGCAGGTATGCATAAGGCAAGCATGTGATTACGAATATCTAAGGTCTCAATACAATAGTAGGAGTCTGATACTAAATATTTTGCTGGCCATGGCTATACAAGCAACATGCATTAACGTACTATTGTTACTACGTGTTGTCTTGTACCCACAGTATTTATTTATAGGCTTTGTATGTTTCTCGAAATAATATTAAAAAGACTCACAAGCAATTACTTTCCAGGGGCCAACACAGTTAACCAACAGATAATTCTACTGGAGGTCCAGCATATTTTCTGTGGGGCAGGATGTGAATCTTTCAATATTATGTAGAAAAGTTTCCAGCCTTTAGGCTGGAAACTTTTCTACATAATGTTGGAATTGGCATGTTAATGGCATTCTCAAAACTTGCTTCAGATGTTTGTCAGTACACTTCAGTCATGTATCTCCATTTTTATGCTTTTACTTAACAATGTTCACTGAGCATTTCCCTATCATAAATGTTCATGCTGTGGCATGACTCATTAATACATCTTCCAGTAATATTGGTCCAAAAACTACCTAGTACAGGTGGTGCCAACTTTCAGGGTATACTTTATTCTAGGACATATACCATATGCAAGATCAAATTAAAATCAGGGCTGATCCAGACCATATATGCATATTCCTTTCTGCCCATTAATTAAATGTATTTACGGTGTCTGAGATTTCTTCCAAACACTGGAGATGCCCTCTGAAAACAGGACAACTAAATGATCATTCTCTTAACACAGAAGACTGGCATGAACAAGAATGGAAAGTAACTTCCTGAATACCAAATTACTGGGCTCTGTAAAGATATATTCACAGTCTCTGCACGATATATGAGGTTAACACAGTTCTGCATATTACAATTACCACCATTTGGAACAAGATGCTGAGGAGTGCCGTACAGAAACGCGCCAATAAACTACTGTTTCAGATGAACTTCTACCTTGAAGACTGAGGCAGTTAGTTCCTTCAAAATATTTGTACCTATCTACTGCACTACAGAGGCCACAACCTAGAAGACAGTAATCTTAAACCACAGTTTACATTTTTAGAAGCAGCTGTGATGTTACCCTCAAAGCACATGGCACAGACACGAAATACCACTTCACCTAAACTTAAATTCACGATAGAACACAGAGTCATGCCAAAAGAAACACAACGTCTGTTCCAAATTACTCCACTTCTCATAATGTACTAACTGTATTAATGCTGCATATGTATTACTTTCCATTCCATGCATGGGAATAAGAAACTTGTATCATTCATCTGTTGAAAAAATGCAGTACTACATGACATCCATGAACTAAGATTAACAGAAACTAGACAAACCAGTTCAAACATACTATGTACAGTGACACAATTGCAAAGAACATAATAAAAGAAAACCATCAGTGAGAGGGAGTTTTTACTTCCTCTCAATCTCAATCCTTTGTAATCCATTCATGAAACAAAAGTGTACTGCACACAACACTTTCATCCTAACTGTGGTGGAAATTACTACCAGTTACAGTTAATTTACATTTAAAATGAAACTTTGTGGTGTAACAAAGCTTACAGAAATAACACAGATTTTCAAAACCAGAATAATAAAGAAAATCAACATATCAATTATGTAGCAATACAGGAATGAAAATGTCCATTTTGTTTCACCCTGAAGTATACAACAATGTGTCACCAAAAGGCAGAATTCTGTGATGTAAACAAAGTCTGTGCTGACAGAATTCACTAAAATTAACTATATACATCAAACTCCTTCGGTGACCCTACAGACTTTCATTTCTTGAAGCCACCACAACAGATAAGTTTACTTTGGGCAAAAGCATTCCAGAAAAAATCCAAAATCCCCTCACCCCCCCCCCCCCCCAAAAAAACCCCTAATGCACTTCGCATTTTTTGATAGAAGATAGCAAGACAAAAGCTTCAGAAATGAGTGGTAGCAAGCATCACCTAACTTTAACCTGACCATAATTTCCTTACAAATGCAAGTCTGGTATGTTATGGTCCTTCCCAAACTCTTAAACTTTGCCAAATTTTTAAGAATGTTCTATCTCACGAATATAATGACTCTTTCATGCTCTCTGATCAGACACGGCCATATACAAAGTTCTCTATCTGATTACGGCTAGACTAAGCTTGTTACTGGTATCTAATAGACCTCCTGTGCTTGTCTGTACTACGTGTTTATACTTCTTGCCCCATAAAGTAACATCATCAGCACAGAGTGACATATTCCATGCAACTCCAAGCCCCAAATTTTTGGACCTCCTAATGACTTAATCCCAAAACGAAGGTGACAAAAGTATCCCCTTGTATCAGACTAGTCTCAAAGCAAAATACAACAAAACTACAGTTTTTGTTTATATTCATTCTAGTGAGACTAATCTCGCTTGTGGTTGTGCCAAACCCAGTTTAGACTGTTATGCACTACTTGTCTCTTGGCCTCCAGAATTTGACAAAGGCAGAATATCTGACCATGTTGTGGTCCATTATGTCACAATTAACCAGAGAATAATTTTGGATAAAACCATGTATGATAATGGTCAGAGTGATATTCCAAGGCAATTACTACAGCTAGTTTTATTATCCCTTTTTATCAAGAGGGTCAATAACACCATGAGTGAAAACATCTTTTGTTCAACAATTAATACCTCTACAGATTTGCTGCATTCACTCCACAACAGAATCCATGATGAGTGTAAGGTTTCACAAACACACAAAATTACTTCCTCAGGCAGTTGAAATAACAACTTCAAAACTTTCACTAATACTTCAAAATATCTTATGCTTAGGATCTTCACCTCATGCCTACAGCTGTGTCCAAGCCCTACACTACCCAACTGCATTACCATTATGGTCATTCCACTACTACAGGGCTTTACAAAAAGACTCAAACTATAAATATCTGACCTCCAGAATCATTACAGTGTCATCCTCCTCAAATTCATTCTCATCCTTTTCCCATTGTAGCAGTAAAATAATGACAGAGTATTAGACAAAAACAGCACCAAACTGGCTTCATTAAGACACTAACTTATGACAGAAAATTGAAAATAAAGTAAAATAAACACAATTTTCACTTACTTACAGGACACATTTATGTGTGCACGCTTTCAAAGCAATGATTTAACATTTGGCAACTGGGCTACCTGAACAGAACTGTCCCACACTTTAAGAATACCAGCACACTGGCCACACTCCCTACATCTGCCCTGCCATTTATAAACGAATAGGATTCATATATTCCACATTTGATAAATATACAGAAAGGTACAACATACTTATAGACACTAACAAGGCCGCGATTTTGCAATAGACTGCAACATGGAATTAATGAGAACTTTATAACAAATGGAATAAACATCTCATCACAAATATTTAGCTGCATCATCACGTTAACAGAACTATTTAAGTACCCGCACGTAAAGCTGATTTGGGCTGGCAAGGTCAAAAGTGGGCTCTAAAATTCAGAAGCAACATATGTAACTGTCATCTTCAATTACAATAGAACAGAGAAGTTTTCAGTCATATATTACAGTCTCATCCAAAACACATTCCAAATTACGTTTCTGTCACAAGATGCATTACATGAAGGCAGGTGCAAAAAACACAATTGTCCCTGTCCGTGATATGAAAGTATATCGCAGGTGCAGAGGTCATGCTCAACGCATTCTTAACTTCGGCACTAGACATACGTGACTGGTCGGCTGTCAGAACACCAGCAGCCACTGACTAGTAAGGGGTTGGGTGGGTACAGCTGGTCTGGGCATTTTGGAGAAGATAAAAATCTCTTTTTACTACCCGGCACTGAAGCCCTGAGAGTCCAGCCCACAACCTAGTCTCTATACTGACTGGGCTACCCTGGCTCCAAACCTAATGTTTAAGCAATGTTACAAACTGACCACAAAATAATTCTGTATAGAAGTTTTTGGTTTCATTGAGTCAAAATGCCACAGTATGCTGTACCTTTTTAACATGTCCACACAATATTATACTGGACTAACAGAGTCATACTGCGTGAACAGTCCATTAGTCATATGATGCTTAGGACTAAGAGTAGTTGTTCTATTTGCTACTGTTATAATTCCCCCCCCTTGAATCTGTCAATGATAACGATGACATTATCTGTTTGCAGGTAACTCTGACATATGTGATCAACAGCTAACTGGATGTGATGTCTGTAAACACATGCACAGTTTTACCATGCTTCTGCTACTTGGAAGAGGTGGTTAAATACAATATGTCCCACTACACCAAACCTATAAACATATATGAAGTTCACACCACTCAACTGTGTCATATACACTTATTGCTTTACTTACCTTATTGGCAGTGGGGTGTCGGTCTCTGTTGGGTGATACCACAATCTCGTGACCTGTTTGTAGAGATCCCACTGGGGTTGACTAAAACACAACCACAACTGATATTAATTCTCAGTTCCTTAACCACTGGTGGTGGTGGTAAAACAGAGTTAATCATCACTCATTCATCAGGATTTAAACCCACGTGAATTTAGGCATTGAACATTAATGCTTTCACAAACACTGATTTCAAACACGTCACATAACAGGAGTTGTTTCCAGTCTTGACAGAAACACCGCAAGTCACACTACAGAATGTCACCATTCCTCTTCAACATGTCATCTCCCAGGCAGAAGGACATACCAAATATGTTTCACACTGAGGACTGTAATTTCCTTCCTGTACGATCACTTTAAACATAAAAATAACTGCCTGTAGAGATTAAATGAATTCTACGATTAAATTAAGTGGCTCAACAAAGAAAAGATCACCCTGTATAATCACCACACACACACACACACACATACACACACACACACACACACACACACACACAGAGTTGTCATTATACAGGATGATGTTTTCCTTGTTTTACATACAGATATTTTCAGTGCAGTGGGAAGGATCTGGTTCAAACACCGTCACTAAGAAATTCAAGGGTAACATTCTGTACCCACAGCTTGGGTGACTCTTTGTCCATGGAAATTAAGCGCTTGCATTGGTCTCAATATCTGGCACATTACTAATAAAACATGGAAAACATATTAATGCATGAAACAAGGGAGATAATCTTAGAACAAGAAACTATTCTCAGCCAAGTACCTCTTCCACATACTTTACTTGTGAGTTATGTTATGCAAATACCAGTAATTGCAGTAACTAATATCAAAACAGCAAGATATTCTAGACATTGTTCAATGATGCTTGATCTGTGTTCATTGAACTCATGTAGGCTGAAATGTCACACACTGTACAATAAAGCTAAAAAATAACAAGCAACAGTGCAGTGAAATAAAAACAGCATCCTCTGTTAGGAAGAACTGAACTGGTACACACCTTCTGTGATTTTGTTTTCCCAATATGGGAGGGCAGAGCATTCCGTATTACACGCAGATCATGAAAGTTGGGTGGCTAGTAATGCATGCAGCATGCAAAAAGAACATGCAAGATCTTCAAACATATAACAACAACAACAACAACAACAACAACAACAACAACAACAACAACAACAACAGTCGTCATCGTCGTCGTCGTCGTCATCATCATCATCATCATCATCATCATCATCATCAAGCGACACGATAGAGTGTGTGCTCAATTACACTTCAACATATGTAAGGAACTAGGGATAAAATCAAACAGTGAACTCTGGTATAACATGTACCAAAATCAGTAGAAACAAGTCAAGTGGGCAAAGCAACCATATTATGGAATCAACAAGTTCGAACTGACAGAACCAACCCCAATAATAAACCAGACATCATAATCTGGGACAATGAAAAAGGAACATGTATGCTACTTGACGCAGCAATCCCAGGAGACAGAAATGTGATAAAGAAAGAAGCCGAGAAGATTCTAAAATATAAAGACCTCATAATAGAAATACAGCGCATATGGAATGTAGAAACAAAGGTGATGCCAGTAATAGGAGCAACTGGAACCATTTCAAAATCCTTCAGAAAATACTTGAGCAGCATACCAGGAAAGCACGATATCAAGGAACTACAGAAAACAGCTATATTGGGCACAGCACACACACTGCGGAAAGTGCTACTGTAGCAGCACAAAAGAGTTTAATATTGAAGACAGCGCTATACGCATCATGAACAGTATGCACAGAATAGCTGTGACCCTGTATACCCTAGAAACATGGTTTGTTTCAGGTATATAAGTGTGAACACCCAGCATAAGGGAGATGATGATGATGATGATGATGATGATATAATATTAATATACTACTACAAAACAAAAAACAACACGCCGCTGCCGCCACCACCACCACCACCACCACCACCACATAGTCTTACAATACCAGACGCAATTTTAGTTTCCACAGAAGATGACATTTTAAAATGCATCACTATATAATATTTAACGAAGACATTCCAGTACAGGCAAAGGCAACAGCAGCAGCAACAGTTCATAAAATAACAGCATGTGCATAAACGATGGAAATGACTGCATGAAGACTGAACAACAGTGCAGATGCAAGCAAGCATGCTGTAAAGACACAAGTCACGAGTTGCTACCTGTTTCAAATATGTTCAACCTGTGTCAACAGTCAGTCACAGCTGAAAAATTTGGGTTTCAAAGGATGGAAGTGCAATTACAAGACACATGATTTCTGGCTGCATACCCTCCAGGGAAATTATGGGTTTCTTCAAGCTTTCTGTTATAGGTACCATTATAAAATAAAGACACTGGTATGTGGACCTGTTTTGATTCATGTTCATAAGCACAGTTAGTACAAAATGTAAGAGTGGTTATATAATGTGACTGCATTACAAATGCTATGAAGCCTTGATAATGTTCCAACATGACTGGTGCACGAGACATACAGAGAGAGACATAACAACATTACAAACACACATTGCCATGGAAACATGACGGCTGCATGCTCAAATAAATTTTCGGCCTTTTCTCTTTCTTGTTTTCTCATTGAAAAATGTGTCATTCAATATTATTAAGACTAGCATTTTGGAAAACTTAAGTACAGGGACAATTCTAGAGCTCACCACTTTGTTGTAACATGTTATATGAACAAACACAAAAGAAATACAAAGTAAGTGACTTAACTCAAGCAACAGTTTGTTATAAATGCAAAGACTAGAGGTTATGACAATCTATAACCACAAACTGCTACTAGCAGGTGGGAGTTATGAAGATAAATATTCCCATGAGAGTATGCAACCGATGTCCCCCAGAAGCAGGGTGTGACGTTGCAGTTACAAACAGCTACAGGGAGGAAAACAGAAGAAATTACTGTCTTGGTGTCAAATCAATGGGGCAAATGGACTGAAGCAGTGAAACAGACAATGTAAACAAACACTAGAAATTACCGTCATGGGGTTGGATCAATGGGAAAAATGGACTGAGTGAAATGATGCAGGTAAACCAACAGAAATCATCCTCTTTCAAAATTCAAACAAAATATTCACAGAAAATTTAATTCACAACTGCAATATACATGAAAACAATAAATCCAGTATCTTCCTAGTACATGTGCTAACTTTTCAACAAGCTTCACCTTCTAAACTACTCTTTAACTGATGCAAAGCACTCAAGATGCTGAAATATCAACACTTACCATTGTCTTCCCTGTCCAGTCAAACTCTCCATCTTCTACATAGCCTCTTCTTTCAAAGAGATCGTGGAACAATTTTCTGAGGTACTCATAGTCAGGAGTCTCAAAGAAATCCAGTCTTCTCACATAACGCAGGTACGTGGCCATTTCCTCTGTAATGTTTTTAAATTTAAATGGAAATGATATCCAAGCCCTGGGGCTATTAGATCCTCCTTTACAAGGCCAACTTAACCCACAGAACAAAATGATTCTTGAAAAGCTAACTGTTGCTCAGCCAGCTTCTGGAAGTTCATTACCATGTTCACAACAAAGCCAGCCACTGGTCCCTATCCTGAGCCACACATGCCATACTTTACATGACTATTTTCACATAATTCTGTGCTATACCTGTACAGCACCCCATGTTTGCAAAATGCCATAAGAGGCATCAACAAAACTGTTTTCAAAATGAAGTTTTACAAGACAACTTCGCAGCCAACATGATTCTAAGCACACTCTGACTTGCAATCATTTGTGAACCATTTAAAGCCCGGTTGTAACTATACGTGTCACTTACTTTAACATCACAAACTCTACATGTTGTCAACACAGTGTATTTCTGTGTTCTGCACGATTCTCAGAACAGACAGTGATCATTTCCGTATGCAGTATCAACCAGGTGGTCTTAACAACAGAGCAGAACGTAACTTGATGGATGTCAGCCCATCATATTTAACCCTTTAAAGATGAAGCATATCTGTTTTATATAAGGACTTAGTGCGTACTGCGCTGTAAACACTCTCCACTTCGGTTGTAAAAACCAATCTCTTAATGTTTTATAAGGCAAAAGTTTCTGTTTGTTCTGAGATCCGTACAAAACACATAAATGCAATGTGGGCACCATGTAGAGTTTCTTAATTTTAAACCTGGTCATATGTAAAGTTACCACTAGGCTTTAAAAGGTTAAAGAACCAACAAATAAACCATCAAATTACTGCCTAACACAAATACATATTTTATATTCCTATAGGTAAGCCACATGTTTTACCCAAAAGTCTGACAATGGCCCAATGGGGCCGAAACATGTTAATTATAATAACATCAAATATGCAGTTGTGTTAGAAGGTAGTTTCATTGTTGATGACAGGATCTGCATGATCCAAGGCTCTTGCAGTGGTGTGGATGAAGACTGATATTTTGGATGTTACACAGTGTAAATCAGTATGCAGTGACTACTCACCATTGCACCATGTGCTCGAAGACCTGAATGAAGAGTCTGATCCCTGTGGGTTGGGTACTGAACTCTTATGTCTAATTGACATGAATGTAGGTCTTCAAAGGGTCACACAGCAGCTGTTCTAATGCCTTCAAAATCCAATGTGGGAATGATTTACTTATATTTAACCCTTAGTGTACCACTAGTAAAAGCCAGGTTTCTGCTGTGGCTGGAGCACTGCAAGTTTAGATGCCCACTGCAGGACAGTATTTTCCCGTTTGGATGAAAATGATCTACATTCAATGGGACAATGTTGCCCATTCATCTGTTAAAGGTTAACTGCATTTCATACAGTATGTACTGTCCTGGGCAGAGTTTAGGTAAAATATTGAGCCATTTATTGTCCATGCATTAGTATGACCTAGTGACTGTTATGTAATTAAATTATGCCACGTGAACTGCACAGGTTATGTTACAGCCAAATTAAATGAAAAAACAGCTGTAATTGGTAAGTAGGTAATGATTTGGAAGAAAACTGTGTGTTGCAGGTACAGATAATTTCCTAGCATATATCGAAGAAACCTGAGGAAAAAGTGGCCAATATCTTAAATATGCAACCCCTGAATACAAGTTACCAATACAACAATCTTGTACAAGGCAGATTTCAATTCATCAGCACTATAGTCATTCTGATATACCTGGATGTCCTTCACAAAGCACCTCAATTGGAGTGGCCCTCTTTGTGTCTCCAATCTTCTGATACCGCTCCTTGAGTGTGTCTGCCTTGAGACCTTGCCAGGGTAAACTGCCTCTCAGGAAGTACATAAACATGTGTCCTAGAGCCTCCAAGTCATCCCGTCGACTTTGCTCTACAACATTAATAGAGATATTGAAAATACACTGTGAATATGAACAGAAATGAAACAACCAAGATGGAGAATGAAAGGATGTTGGGGAGTCAGACATGAAAATATTTCACGATGTCTACCACCACACAGTTATTCCAATGGTAAACATGTTCAAATACAACTTTCAGATATACTTGATAAACATACGTGCCTCTAACTCCTTACAAATATTCCACGTAAGGAATAGGTGATGACATATTCTCTACA
This sequence comes from Coptotermes formosanus, assembly GCA_013340265.1. Taxonomy (NCBI): domain Eukaryota; kingdom Metazoa; phylum Arthropoda; class Insecta; order Blattodea; family Rhinotermitidae; genus Coptotermes; species Coptotermes formosanus. Next base: position 662,992 of record BLKM01000880.1, on the reverse strand, counting down.
CTAATCCCAGCAATTATTTTTATATTGGACGGGCACCAACTTAAATACAAATTATCAGAAAAAATTCAGCCAAATTTTATTTTATTTTATTTTATTTTATGTAAATATGACAATAAGGAACAATTTTTTTATTTGGCTGTAGGACTGCTTGCACTATATATATATATATAACTTTGACATAATTCCCTGTCAATAAAGACTGCAACATCAACTGCTTGACTTTTCAGTTATACTCCAATCAAATACAGTATATTGACATAAGTTTAGTCAAATTACATAAGGAATGCTACGAAAAATACAAAACAGGGTGAGAATCTCACAAATCATTGCCATGCAAAGTAAGAACACCATCACCACAACCAGCACCACATTTAGAAGTCTTACCTTTTCCTAAGTGAGTGTTTATGCTCATGTACCGTGCTGTCCCTGTAAGACTTTTGTGTTCCCGGTAAGGGATGTGCTTATTTGTGTCTAAATCTATATACTCTTTCGCTAAGCCAAAATCTGCAAAGAAACAGATAATGTGTAAATGTCAGGATCCAATTAAAACAAATTCTGAATTGTAAAAATGATAAAGTGTGTGGTTCCAAATAATAACTCTAGTTCACATCTTCTTTGAACAGCTGACAGTTACTACAGTCAAAAACCTGTGTGGTTCCAAATAATAACTCTAGTTCACACCTTCTTTGAACAGCTGACAGTTACTACTGTCAAAAACCTGTGTGGTTCCAAATAATAACTCTAGTTCACATCTTCTTTGAACAGCTGACAGCTACTACTGTCAAAAACCTCGAACTTTCTTCTTAAAATCTGTACGATACTTAGCGCCAGCCACTGGCATTATGAACATAGCACACAGAAGCTGCACTTCCTACACCAGTTCTGGAAAATTTCACAGAAATTTGGAAGACAGCAGCAAGTAGGATTACAAATTATGTCTTTTGAAAATTAAAAACATGCAACAGTGAGCAGGTGTCAGTTATGTTCCTTACCACACGAAAATACATTTACATAAATGCAATGTGATAATTAAAAGTAAAACTAATATTCACACAGCAAACATGGTTTAGAACATTTAGTACTAGAAGCTGACAAGATGGAGTTAGATTCTTCTTCTGGCTTCCCACAAGTGCACTCTGTGCACTACACGGAGACGGTCATAACACGGCTACTGATAACAAGGCATTTTGTACCATGTAAATTCACCTTGAATCCACAGGTATGAAGCAAAGGTATGAAGCAATAAGCATCACCACATTGCAACAGATTTTATTTTCTTTAAGTGTGTCACTTAACAATGCTGTTGCCTGCTAAGGTTATACAGCATCAGTGACAGAAGAAATGTACAGAACATTGGTGGAATGACAGTGACACAAGAAACCGGACTTCTTGGAGAAAAGCCTATTCCAGTGCCATTCTGTCCACCATAAATCTCACACATATGGGCCTGGGATTAAACCTGAACCTCTGTAGAGAGAGGGTGGTAATTAACTGCCTCGGCCATGGTGAACAGATTCTGTGTTAATGCTAATCCAAAGAAATTACGAAATAACAAAATGAACTGAAAAAATGCATATGCTTCTTATAAGAGCCTGTAACATACCTACCTATAATATGAATTATTTTATCCTTCTTTGTGGTACTGCGTCCTATTAGGAAATTTTCAGGTTTTACGTCCCTGTATATTAAATGTCGACTGTGAACAAATTCTATCCTGTGAAGCTGTAACAGGTGGCAAGGAACATATTAGTGATACAGTCAAAATGCATCTTATATAAGTAGCATACCAAATATCTGAATACATCTCTAAGTTACTTGACTTCTTAATAAAAATAAGGAAAATGTACGCTCAATATTTGTACAATATGTGGCTTGCATATAGAAAAGCTTTTCAAACTGACCTGAAAATTAAGATTTTTTTAAAAAAAGTCCTTTAAAAATTATACAAATATGTTTCATGAAAAATGAATGCACACTGCTGACCAGGAATTAACCGTCAAATCTTCACTTAGTTTGCAGTTTTCATTACCAATGACAGACATATTTAAAGTTCCTCTTCACAGTGTGATTTCTTGTTCAGAAATGTGTTGAATCTTCTTAAATTGTTATATGCTCACATCTCCACTTTCTGTAATGCAAGCTACGCTTACTTTGAGCAATCACTACAACATTATCTGTCAAAGCTTCGAAGGTACAGCACCATGCATCCTTAAGCTTGGCACTAGATGCCTGTGAGTGGCAGCTTCAGTGCACCTGAGCCACTGTAACCACTGTCATACATTCAAAAGAAGGCTGGGTGGGCCCCAGAGCCACTCTGCATGCTATGGAGAAAAGAAGGACCTCTTGCTTCCACCTAGTGCCAAAGTTAAGAAAACGTGAAGCTGTATATCCACTCTCCCACATGCCTTCAAGCATGCTGCTCAAATAAAGCACTTTAACTTTCACCTTTACAGAGAATCATTAGAGAGGCAAGCTTTTCATGTCACTTTAACACACATACATGCACAGAACAGTTACTTGACAAGTTAGTTCTATTGTTAGCAAATCAATTAAATCAATAGTTTTTCTATCAAGTAACTTTACTGCTTACAGTCATGCAAGTTGCAGAATATGTAACAAAAGAAAGGTAAATCACATCAACTTGTCATACATTCAGGCACACAAAATACAGGGTAAGGTCTTCATTACCTGATACCATTTTCTTAGTGAACATGACAGCATGAAGATTTCACACCTTTCTACACATTTAGACAACTGGCTGCTTGAACTAAAGTATGCCGAGTGTGACATCTTTGAAGCTTATGAACCTTGCATGAGCATACGATAAAAATGTACAAAATGCTGGTCATATACGCTACGGAGGTGCATCCAATTTCTGAATAAATGAGAATTTTCAGTTCCTGAACTGTGTGCAGACTTTTATGATAAACATCCTGTTTATCAAATGGCCCAACAGAAAAGAATTCATAAGGCTGTCAGTGGTCATGATAACCTTTTCCCAAAGAGAACAGCTCTTTCTCTGCCCCCCTCCCCCCCCAACCAAATGAAGTGCATTTCGTCTGAGAGCCATGAACTATCGAAATCTCTGGGTACTCAAGTAAAACCTGCAGTGGGGGAAGGAGGGGGAAGCAGCCATGTTATCCAGTTGTACAATGGCATATTTTTGTTACAATGTGCCTTGTAGACAACATTCTCTTTTAGGTAACGCTCAATAATTGTCATGTACCACAACACCCTCATCCCAAGTTCCTCTGAATTACATAAAAATTATACCACGTTAACACAGACATTTAAATTACTTTATTCTGACAGTTTTTTAAAGTCTGTGAACTACGAGCACATGCCCATTACATACAAAGCGTATGAACCAGCATGCAGATCTCTACACAAATAAAGTCCATCATTTTAACTTGATTAATCTCCATGTTGTCTTTATTCAACATATCATTATGTACACTGCTAACAGCATAATAAAAAAATCATGGCTGAAGACAGTAATATGATTGGTAACATATTACAGTACAAGAAGGCAGGTTAACAGAACATGCAAATAATTACAAAGTTTGTAGCAAACTGTACTTGCAAATTTCATCTGATGTACATACAAGGTGATATCCTTCCTTATTCCATAAGGTACATAACCATGCAAGTTTATTAAACTATACAATAAGCATACACATGCGTACTGGCTGGGAATATGGATACAAGCTCCCCTGCTCCTCTTGAACCAAATATTAATAAGCATTGTAAAAATAAAGCAGTCAAAATCAGTGAAAAGAAATGACAATTCTTCATATAATGTGGCTGCTGTGAACTAATCTATCAAGCTTCTGAAATTTTTCACCTTTAGGTCTGTTTGTCGGTGTCTGTCTGTATCTGGGGATAGGAACAAGGAGGGTGCCTATTTAAAGACATACTGATCTTCTATATTGTATTTTGCCCAAACTGGTCAAACAATATGAACAGCACCAGTCGAAATTCACTTATGCCTGGCTGTCACTGGGCCTATTTGCACAAAACTCATGCTTGACCGACAAAATGTTGTAAAGAACACATACCGAATTCCATGAAAATTCGACTACCGGTTCAGTCGCTGATACGAGGTCACGGATGGACGGACGGATGTTCTTATTTTACTCTGTAAAAACGCTTTAATTGATTATTACTTCGTCAAGAACGCCAAAAAGGACGACTTCTAATCAGCTCTTTGGGACATGCAAGTTCTTAAAGTGATGGACAGCATATTACTTTCAGATGCCGCGAGACTATGAATAACACCTGCAGAATACAGCTGTGATGTGAGAAATATCAAGGACAATTTACTCACAAACTAGGTAACAGGATATACTTGTTTAAAGTGTAGGACAAACGGACCGATACATAAAAAAGCCAGCAGTGAATAAGGAATGACATGTACATCGAATTTAATTAAGGCACGAGATGGACTTATGTACACGCAGTTTTAGTCACAGTAAAAGAAGAAAAAGCTGTACTTAACGGCACTCTACGTCCGAAATAACCAGAGGTTCTTGGTGGGTGTCAGGTCATGTAAATGCAAAGAAGTGAAATAAAAGTCACGCTACATAACGTTTTGACGACACCATCTAGCATAATGTTTTTTTTTTGTATGTGCGTAGGTAACATGTTAATATGATGAAAGAACACGCTTACTGCGGCACAGCCACAGACACTACTGCCACATAACGTTATACTGTTACCAGTGTAATCACTGAGTCCTCGGACAATACAGACAAAACCCTCACCACGAAATACGAGCCAACTTAGTATCGGAACGGATCCTGAACACATTAATCTTCGCCATACACGGACTAAATGCCTCCGCTTACAGTCCGTGACCCAGACATTTGAAAAGTCTTGGGTCTACGTATATGGGGTCAAAGTTACATGAATAATATTATAACGAAAACACAGGACACGGTTCTTTTGATTAACACGCCTTTAAATTTGCATACACTTTGCGTCGGTGTGTGATGGATCTTTTCACACGATTCAAGAACGAGAGCGTGAAAGTTCCAGCAACAGTGTTACGGTTGAAGCAGGTTGCCAAATCAACTAGCACGAACTCGGTCTACACTGCGCGACCAACGGAGTGTCGCAATCCCCACTCGCTTCTTGTTTATTTGTTTGTTTGTTCGTATGCGTGGTACTGTATCACAAAGGGCGGGACGCCGAAGTGAATCTAAATTGTCGGACACGACATCACGACATAAGGACGAAGACCAAGCTTACAAAAAAAAAATCTGATTCAGTGGCGTTGGTATGGCCCCACAGACCCCGCGGCGCGGGTGCCCCCCCCCCCCC